>PVKS010035100.1:8288-20440 GCA_004027875.1 Aplodontia rufa
GTCCAGGGTCTAGTCCCCACCTCCACAGATAAGTGGAAACAATCGACCCTTAGATCTCTTGGTTAACCTGATTTTACTCATCATGATCTCTTCCATAGCGAAGGGATAAACTTTTAAGTCATCTATGTGCAAACTTTCCACCTATTTTCCTCAAAAGTCATTTAAATTAGTTTATGGTGCTTCTGCTAAGTTATGGGTATTAAGCAAAAAATGCTATCAGGGATAACGCTGATGGAGGCAATACATGAAATGCGATTTCAAGATTGAAGTTAATTGACAGAGGGCAAGAAAGGGTAAAAGCATGAAAGGCATTAGTGAGAAAAGGAGTATTAAATGAACTTTGTTGTTTGTCAGATAGTGAAAGCCAGGTGAGGAAGAATATACCACAAGATTAATAATGCCAGGGAACAGGGCAAAGAGAAGGAAGGACTGAAGATAATGAGATGGCACAACATAGTTTATTGGGGCCCTAATATTTGAAAGGGCGGTTCATGGTTAGATACGCATTGGAGATAGGTCATTAAAGGTTTTGAGGAGAATGACTACGAGGGGTATGTGAATAAATAGATGGAGATAAAGTAGTAGAACTCAAGGGAACAAATTAGAAATTATGTGGGTGTGAACTGAGGTGGAAGTCTTCCAGAAATATTCAGGACATGAAACTATTGGTGCTCAGTGCACATGAATTGTTACTCAATTAATAAATGTAGACACTTTGGTCCAAGCACTAAATACTTCACAAAAGGAACCATATGAGATGTGAAACAAATGGCTCCAACTCTTTTAGAGGCTTGCACTTACTTGGTGGTATTTCTCATTCACCTCTCATTTCAGCAAACTCATTTAGAAGTTTTGCTTTCAGTGACCTGCTTCTCTCACCTACTAAACTCATTAAGAGAGAAGAACAGGGAAAGGGAAAAGAATACTGGTAGAATGTGTGATTACCTTGCCTGAGTCTCTGGGTACAATGAAGTCAATCAGAAAAAGTGAGTTAGCAAATTTTAAAAAGAAACTCACTTACCCTAATATCACTGTACCTTATAGGAAAAAAGTCATCTTAGAATTGGAGCAAATTAAAATTTGTTGAATTCAAAACAAATACTAGCTCTTAATTCTAATAACTTGATAAACAAAACAACACAATTCATGAAATTAGGGAATAAAATGATCAGTAAGGTTAATGATGACAAAAATAATTTTCTTGGAGATAGAGATAACTATATAATAGAATGCATGCACTAAATTTAATCCACTTACTTTGAAAATTAAATTGACTATTATTTTTATTGAGAAATTTATTATTGAACAACCATACAAGTTTTTAACAAAATAATATAAAATGTGAATAGACACTGGATATCCCCAGAAGTGACCCCCCAATTACAAATCGTTGTCCCTACCTTCCCCTTCTCAAAATATTTTTTAAAACGTATTAGGTTGTGTAATATTATACCTAATCTGGATGTAACACATGATAATAAACCAACTTTCCCAATGGCCAGGCTCTATATCCAGCCTCCACAGATGAGTGGAGACAATCGACCCTTGGTTCTCTGGGTTAAGCTGATTTTATTCAGCATAATTTCTTCCATAGCCATCCATTTACCTTCAAAGGCGCCAATATCATTGTTTCTAATTACCATCTTAAATTCCATGGTATATATGTAACATAGATTTTGGATCCATTCATCCAGTGAGGGACATCTGAGTTGTTTCCATCATCTAGCAGTAGTAAATTGAGCTGCTATGAGCATAGATATAGCTGTGTCACTATGATGTGCTGATTCTAACTCCCATGGAAAGATACCCAGGAGTGGAATAGCAGGGTCTTATGGTGGACTCATCCCTATTTTTTTGAGGATTCTCCACACTGCTTTCCAAAGGGGCTGTATGAGTCTGCAGCTCCAGCTACAGTGTGTTAGTGTGCTTATCTCTTCATAGCCCCTTCAGCATCTATTATTGCTTATTTTCTTCATTTTTGCCATTCTGACTGGCATAAGGTGATATCTTAATATAGTTCTCATTTGCAATTCTCTGATTACTAGTGATTTGGAGCACTTTCTCATGTATTCATTTGCTTGATCAATGTCTTGTGTTGAGAAGTTTCTATTTACCTCTTTGGCCCATTTCTTGATTGGGTTGTTTGTGACTTTGTATTTGAGATTTTTGAGGATTTTGTAGATTGTGGATATGAGGCCCCTGTCGAAAAATCATAGCCCATGGTTCTCTCCATCTCCATTGAAAACATCTTGACTCTTTTGATTGTTTCCCTGGCAGTACAAAAGCTTTTTAGCTTTAAGGCATCCCATTCACTGATTTTTTACTTTAGTTCCTTCACTTTGGGAGACATGTTGAGAAAGTCTTTGCCTACTCCCAAATGCTGAAGTTTTACACCTAATTTGTCTTCCATCAGTTGCACTGTAGCTGGTTTAATTCCTAGCTCCTTGATTCATTTTGGTTTGATTCTCATGCAAGGAGAAAGATATGGGTCTAATTTCCACTTTCTGCAAGTATCTGTCAAGTTTGTCCAACACCATTGATTGAAGAGGGTTTCTCTCCTTCATGTCATATTTTGTCACCCTTTGTCAAAAATCAGATGTTTAAAGATTTGAGGGTTTCTTGAGTGTAAATCCAATTTTCAGAATTTTATACAGTATATATTACATTATTAAAATGTGTATAATTGTTCAACAAATAAATTTCTCAATAAAAAAGATTTGAGGGTTTATTTCAGGGTCTTCTATCCTATTCCCACAATGTCTAAATTGCTAAAATGGAAGTATTCAGGGAATATACCACAATCAATAGAAAAATAATTTTCATACTTATTAGAAAACATAGGATGATTTGGGAGCCAGAATAAGTGATGGGATATTTTCTCTAGATAACCCTGATTAATTGTACAATTCTAGCATTACTTCCTTATATAATTCTGAATTAAAATCATTAAGAATTCAAGAAACTATAAATACAATTCACTAACGACAAATCTTCTCTTGACACTCTTCTGAACCACATCCGCTGTCATCTGTCCACGTAGTGTGTTCACCCACGTACCTGCGCTCCCACGACCAAGCCAGAACTCTTGATTTCAAAACTTTCTCAACTCCTTGTCCCAGCTTTACCATCTCAGTCTTTCCATGCAAGATCACATACCTCCATGAAGAAAACAAAAGGTTGATGCATGTGTAGTTATTTTGTTTCACCCTGACACCACCAGCAGGTGCCACAGCTACATCTTCCAGTAACCCGAACAAATTCCATCTCTTCTCTCCATCATCTCTTCCTCTCCATGTCAAACACTCACCTCACTCACGTGCAATAGCACTGTTCCTTAGATTGCCTGGTTTGCACACAGTGGACATTTACTCCTCAGGTACTTCCAAGCAGGGAATTCCAACATCAAATCATGGACAGACAAGGGTACCTGGTGAATTTCTGTGAGCTTTCTGTTTTTGAATATGCGTGCTGCTTGAGTATACTCAAAGTGCAAGGATAAACTTCATATGCCCTCAGTTTTCTTCTGGAAGGGTTGTGGTCCATCCCTGAGGGACATTCTGTCATGAACTAATTACATTTTAAAGGTTCCTCCTGCTAATGCCATTACGTTGGTAATTAAGTCTTCACCATTTGAAAGACACGGGGAAAATGGTGAGATTCTCAGAAACAAAACCTTCCGAGACACCAGGCCTCAGTGCCTGGATTTCCTCCGAGATATCTGCAAGGCCTTTGGACAAGCTCCATGGCCAAGAAGCTGACTTGGCTTGTAGGAAACACACCTTCAGCTACACCTCCCTAGCTTGGGTCCCAGCATCAAAATTAACAAGTGTAATAAATATGCAGGAAAGCCAAATGAGCAATTCTTTTCCGACACAGCAGTGGAGGAACCTCTCTTTTGGGTCAAAATGGAAAGAATGAACAAGAAAAAGGTAGTGTTGCAAAAAGTCTTCAGGGCCACGTTTTGATCGTTCAGCTCAAGGAATCCTTAGCTAAGTAGGAGCACACGCGTGTGCGCCTTTCAACACACATGTACACACTATATCAAAGATTAAATTGTTACCTATCTTTTTAGTAAGAAAAGGTAAAATGTCAAAATCACCATGAATTAGAAATACAGTTTAATACAGTCACATACCTAGCAATAGGAAGATATGGGTTTGGAAAAATGTAAGGAGCAGTACATGCTCTCCATATTGATAATGCAATTCAAGCCTTCAACACACTTCTTGAAAACAAAGCTCAGGTGACCTGGACACCGGTCTCTTTACGCTTCCCACAAAATACTTCCACCATCTTCCATGGCCTGTCCAACACCAACGCACACTCCCAGACATGGAGACACCAATTCCTACTTGGATCCCAAGGGAAGGTACCAAGCTCAAACTAAGACTACCAGAAACATCATGCTACCACTCAGTCTCTACCTCCTGCACCAATAAAGAGTGCCTCTCCTTCTCTTCTTGAGGCTACCCATATTCCTTCTGAAATCAGTACTTCTCCTGGCATTCTCAGCCCTCTCCCAGCTTCACTCACATGCCCTACTTCTACCTGTGGGCACACTGCAGGCCTTACTACCAGAGGCTGCAATTAGACTTGCAAGATGGCATCCCAGAAGACTGGCACATACAAGTCCAGGCTCAAACCAGATCAGTGCAGGCATGCTTCAGGAGGCCAAAATTATCCAGCGGCCACCAATCAAATACGGAATCAGGGACAGCAGTGAAGCACACCAGTCGAGGTTTGTGCTGCCTTTTCTTCCATACATGCATGCAAGGCTGCTCTGTCAATAATCCAGGGCCAGTCCTGTACCCTTGCATGTACACCATGCAAAATCATGCAACAAGCCTCTGCTGCAGTAGCCCCTGCAACTACAACCACTGCCTGACCTTGTGTCCTCAATGCTCAAGCCATCCATCCCACACCCAGCAACTGTTCCTGGTCCCTGAAGGCCTCCCCTGACCATGAAGCACATGCCCTCCCCCATCCCTTGCCCACACTGGAGATTACCTACCTTCTGCTGAGGCTCTCCAAGATCCTGTAGGTCTGCCGTTGGATGCCAGGGAGGTTAAACTCGCCAACCACAGGCCTGATAGGGCCAGCCACATGCAAGAGGGACTGCCACCCTCGCAAGGCCAGGGCCGGGAACGTTGCAAAACTCATAAGTGCAGTAAGAAGAGAGAGGATCCTGGTGTGCCCTCCCCTGCTGCTTCCAGTGTCAACATTCTGTTATTCAATTTTCCGGGACACGGAGTACAGCAGAAGCATGTCCTCTGCCATGACGCTGGGTCTTCTTCTAAAGCCTCATGTAGGAAATCCCTCCACTTTCACAAAGTGCTTGTTCCACGTGCCCTGATTTGAGGGCCTAGGGCCCACTGGACAGCCAAGTGTATGGCCATGTGCGGGGCCAATGTGGACTGAGGTTCAGGGGTGTGGCCTGTGGCAGGCATGGGTTCCACCCGGCATCACAAAGGAAAAAAGAGATATCAGAACATCAATGCACACCCCCTTGATTACACTCACCATTTACTGGGTCATACACTCTACAGCGCTCAGAGATGCTCACAGTGTCTTTTGGGATATTTGCCCCTCAGGGTTTTTTGCAGGGCACAAAAGCTGTGCAGGTATCGGAGACTTTCAGGCTACGCAGATGAGCCAGGCTGTAAGGCTTATTCAGGGAAGATGTAAGAAATGGGGGTAAACTTATGGAAGTGGTACTTGGCGCTCAGACAGGGAGCCAAGAATCCCAGAAGCATTGGGGCCTGGACAGCAATGACAGGTGCACTGAGAAAGGCTTCGCCTATGGCAGTGGTGAAGTTCACAGCCAACTTGGAGGAAGGAATTTCAATCCGATGAGAGACATGGAGTCCATACTGGGTCCATACATAGGAGGTGAGTGCAGATGAACACTGAGGGCGCCTGCTATGGAAGGAAAGGGAAGCAGTGCGGTGTGGCCAAGTTCTGTGATTTTTGCAGCATTTTGTAACAGAGTTGAACCAGAAAGACCAGGCCAAACTCAGAAAAGACCATGGTGCTTGGCTTACATTATTTCCTGAAAGAAGTCTTGAAATCCCTCTCTTCATTATTTGCATAATTGTGGAGTAAACACTCTTCAAACATGCATCCAGCTATAGGAACCGTTGGGGAACTCACAGCTGCATCGTGATCGCTTTCTACTACTGTTGAATGGTTGTTCATCTTAATGACAAATCTTCTCTTGACACTCTTCTGCCCCACATCTGTTGTCATTTGTCCAAGTAGTGTGTTCACCCAAGTACCTGTGGTTCCAGGTCCAAGCCACAATTCTTGATTTCTACACTTTCTCATCTCTCTTGTCCCAACTTTCCCATCTCCGTCTTTCCATGCATGATCACATTCCTCCATGAAGAAAACAAAAGGATGATGCATGTGTAGTTACTTTGTTTCACTCTGAAACCACCAGCAGGTGCCACAGCAGCATCTTCCAGTTTACTCACAAATCCCATCTCTTCTCTCCATCATCTGTACCTCTCCATTTGAAACACTCACCTCACTCGCGTGCAATAGCACTGTCCCTTAGATTGCCTGGCTTGCACCCATTGGACATTTACTCCTCAAGGATTTGCAAGCAGGGAATTCCAATATCAAATCATGGCCAGAAATGGGTGCCTGGTGAATATCTGTGAGCTTTCTGTTTTTTAACATTCATGCTGCTTGAGTATAATCAAAGTGTAAGGAAAAACTTCACATGCCCTCAATTTTCTTCCGGAAGGCATGTGGTCGATCCGTGAGGGACATTCAGTCATGAAATAACTCCATTTCCAAGGTCCCTCCTGCTAATGCCATTACCTTGACAATTAAGACTTCACCATTTAAAAGACCCGGGACAAGTGGTGAGATTCTCAGAACCTAAACATTAGCAGACACCAGGCCTCCCTGCCAGCATTTCCTCTGAGATATCTGCAGAGCCTTTGGACAAGCTCCATGGCCATGGAGCAGAGTTGGCTTGTGGAAAACACACCTCCAGCTACACCTCCCTAGCTTGGGTCCCAGCATCAAAATTAACAAGTGTAATAAATACGCAGGAAAGCCAAATGAGCAATTCTTTTCCATCTTCCTATGAAGGATGAGTAAGAACTAAGACAAATGATCATTAAAAATGGTGAATATTGCACGGGTATGCATATAGGAAAATCCTCTGTTTTGCCACAACTAAAAGTTTGCTGAAGTCACTCAAGTGGAAACAGGCAGAAAAAAAGACAACCACTTAGCAGACTCGGTTTCTTACGGATCTCCCACATTTTTAAGGCACACTCAACGAACTCGGACACCTGGAGCCTTAATACATATTGCGCACAGGATACCACATATCGTTACGAAAATCTCATGTTGCAAACCGTGCCGACATAGCAGTGGAGGAACCTCTCTTTTGGGTCAAAATGGAAAGAATGAACAAGAAAAAGGTAGTGTTGCAAAAAGTCTTCAGGGCCACGTTTTTATCGTTCAGCTCAAGGAATCCTTAGCTAATTAGAAGCACACGCGTGTGCGCCTTTCAACACACATGTACACACTATATTAAAGATTAAATTGTTACCTATCTTTTAAGTAAGAA
Organism: Aplodontia rufa; assembly: GCA_004027875.1. Lineage (NCBI taxonomy): Eukaryota > Metazoa > Chordata > Mammalia > Rodentia > Aplodontiidae > Aplodontia > Aplodontia rufa. Next base: position 15,877 of record PVKS010035100.1, read on the forward strand.
AAGGTAAAATGTCAAAATCACCATGAATTAGAAATACAGGTTAATACAGTCACACACCTAGCAATAGGAAGATATGGGTTTGGTAAAATGTAAGGAGCAGTACATGCTCTCCATATTGATAATGCAATTCAAGCCTTCAACACACTTCTTGAAAACAAAGCTCAGGTGACCTGGACACCGGTCTCTTTACGCTTCCCACAAAATACTTCCACCATCTTCCATGGCCTGTCCAACACCAACGCACACTCCCCGACACGGAGACACCAAACCCTACTTGGATCCCAAGGGAAGATACCAAGCACAAACTAAGACTCCCAGAAACATCATGCTACCCGTCAGTCTTTACCTCCTGCACCCTCAAAGAATGCCTCTCCTTCTCTTCTTGAGGCTACCCATATTCCTTTTGAAAACAGTACTTCTGGCATTCTCAGCCCTCTCCCAGCTTCACACACATGCCCTCCTTCTACCTGTGGGCACACTGCAGGCCTTACTACCAGAGGCTGCAATTAGACTTGCAAGAGGGCAGCCCAGGTAAGTGGCACACACAAGTCCAGGCTCAAACCAGATCAGTGCAGGCATGCTTCAGGAGGCCAAAAACATCCAGCGGCCACCAATCAGATACGGAATCAGGGACAGTAGTGCAGCACACCAGTCGAGGTTTGTGCTGACTTTTCCTCCATACATGCATGCAAGGCTGCTCTGTCAACAATCCAGGGCCAGTCCTGCCCCCTTGCAGGTACACCTTGCAAAATCATGCAACAAGCCTCTGCTGCAGTAGCCCCTGCACCAACAACCACTGCCTGACCTTGTGTCCTCAATGCTCAAGCCATCCATCCCACACCCAGCAACTGTTCCTGGTCCCTGAAGGCCTCCCCTGACCATGAAGCACATGCCCTCCCCCATCCCTTGCCCACACTGGAGATTACCTACCTTCTGCTGAGGCTCTCCAAGATCCTGTAGGTCTGCCTTTGGATGCCAGGGAGGTTAAACTCGCCAACCACAGGCCTGATAGGGCCAGCCACATGCAAGGGGGACTGCCACCCTCGAAAGGCCAGGGCCGGGAACATTGCAAAACTCATAAGTGCAATAAGAAGAAAGAAGATCCTGGTGTGCCCTCCCCTGCTGCTTCCAGTGTCAACATTCTGTTGTTCAGTTTTCCGGGACACGGAGTACAGCAGAAGCATGTCCTCTGCCATGCGGCCAGGTCTTCTTCTAAAGCCTCCTGTAGGAAATTCCTCCACTTTTAAAAAGAGTTTGTTCCACGTGCCCTGATTTGAGGGCCTTGGGCCCACTAGAAAGCAAAGGGTATGGCCATGTGCGGGACCAAAGTGGACTGAGGTTCAGGGGTGTGGCCTGTGGCAGGCATGGGTTCCACCCGGCATCACAAAGGAAAAAAGAGATATCAGAACATCAATGCACACCCCCTTGATTGCACTCACCATTTACTGGGTTATACACGCTATAGCGCTCAGAGATGCTCACAGTGTCTTTTGGGATATTTGCTCCTCAGGGTTTTTTGCAGGGCACAAAAGCTGTGCAGGATAGGAGACTTTCAGGCTACGCAGATGAGCCAGGCTGTAAGGCTTATTCAGGGAAGATGTAAGAAATGGGGGTAAACTTATGGAAGTGGTACTTGGCGCTCAGACAGGGAACCAAGAATCCCAGAAGCATTGGTGCTTGGACAGCAATGACAGGTGCACTGAGAAAGGCTTCGCCTATGGCAGTGGTGAAGTTCACAGCCAACTTGGAGGAAGGAATTTCAATCCGATGAGAGACATGGAGTCCATACTGGGTCCATACATAGGAGGTGAGTGCAGATGAACACTGAGGGCGCCTGCTATGGAAGGAAAGGGAAGCAGTGCGGTGTGGCCAAGTTCTGTGATTTTTGCAGCATTTTGTAACAGAGTTGAACCAGAAAGACCAGGCCAAACTCAGAAAAGACCATGGTGCTTGGCTTACATTATTTCCTGAAAGAAGTCTTGAAATCCCTCTCTTCATTATTTGCATAATTGTGGAGTAAACACTCTTCAAACATGCATCCAGCTATAGGAACCGTTGGGGAACTCACAGCTGCATCTGATCGCTTTCTAATACTGTTGAATGGTTGTTCATCTTAATGACAAATCTTCTCTTGACACTCTTCTGCCCCACAACTGTTGTCATCTGTCCATGTAGTGTGTTCACCCACGTACCTGTGGTCCCAGGACCAAGCCACAATTCTTGATTTCCAAACTTTCTCATCTCTCTTGTCCCACCTTTCCCATCTCAGTCTTTCCATGCATGATCACATTTCTCCATGAAGAAAACAAAAGAATGATGCATGTGTAGTTACCTTGTTTCACCCTGAAACCAACAGCAGGTGCCACAGCTGCAACTTCCAGTTTACTCACAAATCCCTTCTCTTCTCTCCACCATCTCTTACTCTCCCTTTAAAACACTCACCTCAATCACATGCAATAGACTGTTCCTCATATTGCCTGGCTTGCATCCAGTGGATATTTTCCCTCAGGTATTTGCAAGCAGGGAATTCCAACATCAAATCATGGCCAGACAAGGGTGCCTGGTAAATTTCTGTGACCTTTCTGTTTTTGAACATGCGTGCTGCTTGAGCATACTTAAAGTGCAAGGAAAAACTTCCTATGCCCTCAGTATTCTTCTGGAAGAGTTGTGGTCAATCTGTGAGGGGCATTCTGTCATGAACTAACTCCATTTCAAAGGTTCCTACTTCTAATGCCATTACCTTGGTAATTCAGTCTTCACCATTTGAAAGACCCGTGAACATGCCTTACAGCCTGACTCTTCTGCATAGCCTGAAGATCTCTGATGCCTGCACAGCTTTTGTGCCCTGCAAAGAACCCTGAGGGGCGAATATCCAAAAAGGCACTGTGAGCATCTCTGAGCGCTGTAGAGTTTATGACCCAGTAAATGCTGAGTGCAATCAAGGGGTTGTGCATTGATGTTCTGATTTCTCTTGTTTCCATTGTGACAGGGGAGTGGAACCCATGCCTGTCACAGGCCACACCCCACATCCCAAGCCACGGTAACCTCTCCCTTGGGCGCAGCCAAAATGTCCAGTAGGCCCTAGGCCCTCATGTCCTGGCACGTGGAACAAGCACTTTTTGAAAGCCCGGGATTTCATCGAGGAGGCTTCAGAAAAAGACCCGGCGGAATGGAAGAGAACATGCTTCTGCTCTCCTCCGTGTCCCGAAAACTGACCAACTGAATGTTTACACTGGAAGTAGCAGGGGAGGGCACACAGGAATCCTCTTTCTTGTTACTGCACTGGTGAGTTTTCCAATGTTCCCAGCCTTGGTCTTGCGAGAGTGTCACACCCCCTTACAGGTGGCTGGCCCTACTAGGCTTGCAGTGGGTGAATTGGACCTCCCTGGCATCCAAAGGCAGATCTACAGGATCTTGTAGAGCCTCAGCTGAAGATAGGAAAGCTCCAGTGTGGGCAAGGGATGGGGGACGGCATGTGCTTTCTGGACAAGGGAGGCCTTCGGGGACCAGGAACAGATGCTGGGTGTAGGATGGATGGCTTGAGCATTGAGGACACAAGGTCAGGCAGTGGTTGTTGGTGCAGGGGCTACTGAAGCAGAACCTTGTTGCATGATTTTGGAACGTGTACCTGAAAGGAGGCAGCAATGGTGCTGGATTGTACACACAGCAGCGTTCCATGCAAGGTTGGGATGTATAGAGGAAGAGGTAGCCGAAACCTGGACTGGTGTGCTGCACTGCTGTCCCTGACTCCATGACTTATTTGTGGCCGCTGGATGCTTTTGGCCTCCTGAAGCATGCCTGCGTTGACCTGGTTTGAGCCTGGACTTGTGTGCGAAAGTATCCTGGGCTGCCGTCTTGCAAGTCTGAACCCAGGATCAGGAAGGGAAATCTGCAGTGTGCCCAGAGGTAGAGGGAGTTTATGTGTGTAAAGCTAGGAGAGGGCCGAGGAGGCCAGGAGAGGTGCTGAGTTCAGAGGCAATATGGGTAGCCTCAAGAAGGGAAGGAGAGGCACTCTTTGTTGGTGCAGGAGGTAGAGACTGAGGGCTAGCATGATGTTTCTAGGAGTCTTAGTTTGTGCTTGCTACCTTCCCTTGGGTTCCAGGTAGGGATGGGTGTCCCTGAGTTGGGGAGTGTGCAGGGGTGTTGGCCAGGCCATTGCAGGTTGGTGGAAGTATTTTGTGGAAGCGTAAAGAGACTGGTGTCCAGGGCACGTGAGCTTTGTTTTCAAGAAGTGTGTTGAAGGCTTGAATTGCATTATCAATATGGAGAGCATGTACTGCTCCTTACATTTTAACAAAACCCATATCCTCCTATTGGTAGGTGTGTGACCGTATTCAACTCTATTTCTAATTCATGGTGATTTTGACATTTTACATTTTCTTCCTTCAAATATAGATAACGATTTAATCTTAGATTTAGTGTGTGTGAGTGTGTGGGGAAACGCGCACCCGCATGTGCTTCTACACAGCTATGGATTCCTTGAGCTGAACGATCAAAATGTGGCCCTAAAAATTTTTGTAACACTAACTATTTCTTGTTCATTCTTTCCATTTTGACCCATAAA
>PVKS010035101.1:0-20340 GCA_004027875.1 Aplodontia rufa
AAGTAGAATTCTATATCCAGTGAAAGTGTAAATAAAGCTATTCTTAGACGAAGGAAGGAAACGTAAGAGGTTTAGTTGCCAGAATATCTGTTCAAAAAGAATTACTAAAGGAAGTTTATATATGGAAGGGAATATCAGGAATGAAGAAAAAGCAACAAATAGTAAAATTCTGGTTAATATAATACGTATTCTCCTTTTCAGTTTCTTAAAGTATATTTGGGGACTCAGCAGTAGAGTGCTTGCTTTCCTGGTATGCATGAGGATCTAGGTTTGAAACATACACAACTGTCAGAAAAACAAAAACCAGATGAAAAAATAAGTAAAATTGACTCTCCCCTCCTCTATCTCTCTTAAAAGAATAAAATATACTTGGCAGTCAAAAGCAAAAGTCATAGCATTGTATAATGGAGCTTTCAATGAATGTAGATGCTACAACATAAAGGGAAGAATAAAGGAGCTTTTATGATGGCAAAATTTCCACCTTCCACTTGCAGTGGAAAAAATATAAATTGATTGCGAAATTGCTATTTATATTGTCATCCCCAGAGAAGTCATGAAAAAAACGATACAAAGAGATATAGTCAAAATTACAATAGAAAATTAAGATGAAATACCGAAAAAGCTTCACGTAATCTAAAAGACAGGCAAAAGGGGAATGCAGAGGGACAAAAAATCAGAAGAAATAAACAGGAAACAACAAGATAGAATTAATTACTAATATTGGTAAATTCTGTTTTGTCTCTTTTTCTTGTTCTGTCTTGCACAGGTTTATCCATTTTTATCTTTTTAAAAACCCAACCTTTAAATTCCCTCTATGATTTTCTATTTTCAATTCCATTTATTTTCACACTGATCTTTCTCATTGTTTTAGTTTTTCCTACTTAGTGTCTGATTTGCTCTACTTTTTCTAAGATGTTAAGGTGAAACTTAAATCATTAGTTTTAAGTCTCTCTTCCTTTCTAATGTCCTTTTTTTTTTTTAAAGAGAGAGGGACAGTGAGAGAGAGAGAGAGAGAGAGACGGACAGGCAGAATCAATTTTATTTAGTTTTCCATGTGACTTTTTTTACTCCAACACTTAGTTGTGTACATGGTGCTGGGGTTTGAACTTGAGTACTGGTGCATGCTGGGCAAGTGCCGTAACCACTGGACCACTGCTCCAGCCCCTCTAATGTACTTTTTAAAGGCTATGAATTTCCCTCTAAATACTGCTATTGCTGTAACACAAAAATTGCAACATGTTACTTTTTATTATCATTCAATTTGAAGTCTTTTCTAATTTCCCTTGTGATGTCTTCTTGGGCACATATATTATTTCGAAATGTGTTGTTTAATTTTTAAATATTTGAGGCTATTGTAAATATATTTATTAATTTCTAATTTAATTTCATGATGGTCAGACAACATATACGATACTGCAAGATTTTAAATCTTGAAGCACCTTGAAGCAGAGATGTTTCCCAGCTTACCTAATTTTTGAATTTTAATCTTTTCCTGGGCTACTAATTTGTGGTACCAAACTCTTTTATGATTCAGAGCCACTGCAATGGGCTATAACTCCCATTAGCCAGTTAAAACCCAGGGTAAACAGCCAACTCTCTACAGTATACTGTGTTGCTAAGCTATGCTGTTTGGCACATTAAGTGTAGTAAATGCATTTTTTACTTTAATTTTAACTTATGATGGATTTATCAGGATATTACCCCATTGTAAGTCCAAGAGCATCTGTGTATTGAGAGAGATTGTATGGCTAATCATCTGTTCTATTGTGAATGTCCCATGCTAGTTGAAGAGATTGTGTGTCCTGTAATTGTTGAAAGCAGTGTTCTGTAAATATTAGGTTGAAATGTTCAAAAACAGGAGTTAAGGCCTGGAACGGTGGCTCAGCGATTATGGTGCTTGCCTGGCATGCAGGAAGATCTAGGTTCAAACCCCAACACCACATACACAACTAAGTGTCAGAGCAACAAAAACCAGATGAAAAACTAAATAAAAAATGATTCTCTCTTTCTCTCACTTAAAAAAAAGGATTAAACTTTTCCTGTGAGAGGCCAAACATTAAAAATTTACCCTTTTTAGGCTATATGATCATTATTGCATCTACCCAATTCTGCAAAAGCAAATAAATGCTCATAGACAATAGGTAAATGAATAGGTATGCTGGTTTGCCAATGCAACTTTATCTGTGAGATTTGACCTGTAGGTCCCTCCTCCAAAAAACAAAACAAAGCAAAACAAAACAAAAACAAAAGCAAAAAAACCACACTGCTTGTGAGCACCTTGATTTTTTCCATCTAAACCTATGCAGGACTCTTGACCTCCAGAACTGTAGGATAAATTTATATTGTTTTAAGACGCTAAGTTTGCGCTAACTTGTGATACTGTAATAGAAAACTAATACAAGGCATATTTTGAGACTCCAGATTTCTCCTCTCCAGGATTACCCACCCGCCGACTTTCCAATTCTTCTGCTAGCCTGTGGTTCCCGAAGCTGGAGCTGCTCTTGGATCTTGCGTTGTCCACACAAATCTCAAATATTTTGATCCACCTTTCAAGGGTAGCCTATCCTCCAGTGTCTGTCTTTTTTTGGTTAATCTCTAATACCTTCGAATAATTTTTAAACAGATTTTAGGATTGTTATTAGTCCACCATCACCAAAAACTGGATCCTCTTTATACTGTCTACTTTTACGTCTGAAATTTTCCATAAGAAATAAGGAAAAAGAAAAAAAGTCTAATGCCCCAAACGCGTTTCCCTCTCTTAATACGGCGCTAAAAAAATAAAATGCATAAGAAGAAAAGTTTTCAAAACCTTTGGTGTGGGGAGGGGAGACCCCAACCTGAGCGTCTAGGGCAAGGGAACCTCACCGGGTTTGTTCGGTCATCTGCAGTTCGCGAAAGACACCAGCAGGGGGAAAACAGTTTTGTGTTTCGCACGGACGCGGCCGCCGCGCGGCTAATTCCCCAACGAAAGCCAAGAAAGGGAAGAGCGCCCGGAGACCTCGGTCATTGCTCCGGGGAAGCTGGCTCCGCACAATGCCTCGGAACGCAGAGGCCCCGCGAAATTGGGGACATGCTCCCAGCAGCCCTGTCTTTCGAGGCACGAGGGACAACTTGGCTGGGACTCCCAGATGACCGCCCAGCACGGGACTCGGCGGCAGCAGGGCAGAGCTTGCTCCAGAGCCACTCCGGCAGGAGGGGACCCGGGAGTGGCCGCGCCGGGGCAGCGGGGCACCAGGTGAGCACGCACCGCGGGCCGAGTGCGATCCCGCCAGGTGAGCGTGCGCGGAGGATCCAGCGGCAGCCGCGTCCGGCGACACCAGGGTCTCGGTCAGGGTTGGGCTTAAGAGTCAAGCAGTCTGTGGGCAAAATGAGTTGAAGTGGAGAGCCACGCGCGCTCCTGATCCAGGCTACCCGCTCGGGCACAGCTGTGTGGTCAAGGGCTGCGGCCCCGCGATCCAGCAAGGTCCCTACACCTAGTGGCTTCTCAGCATGAGCGGTAAAAAAAAAAAAAAAAAAGTGATGGAAATGAGACGGTGGGTGAAGGAGGGGCTGAGATGAGAGAGTGGTTGTTTTATTAGAGCTGAGCATCAACAATTCCCTTAAGGACCTTGGCTAAACTCAGCAGAAGAGCCTGGCTCAGTGCCCCGGAGTTTGAGTAACGGGCTGGGTAAATAAGCCGCAGAGGTGGGGGAACAGCCTTCGCTTTGAGGATGCAGCAAATCAGTGGCTGCTGAAGGAGCGAATTAGACTGGAAACGGAAATCAAAGAATAGAAAGATAAGAAGCTAGATAAGGGAAATTAAAAAAGGCAACCGCATGAAAAGAGCCCAAGGGATCCCAAGCTCGCTGGGGCGCGCAGCTAGAGCGCGGTCTTGATGGACGTCCTCCGGGAGGGGCCCGAACTCGCAGATCGCTGGAGTCAGAGGAGGTCGGGGCTCAAGCGCTCACTAGTTTTCATTGCTGCTTCAAGGTTATCCTGGTAGCGATAGAAACGAGTGCAGCAGGCAGGCAACAAGTTTTTCTTTTGACAAATGATCAAATAGTAAGATGCAAAAATTAATTGGATTAGGAAATCAGTTGCATGATGCTGTTTTTCTATACCCTGTAGAACATTCGAAGAGGAATTTCTACAAAAGCATTTTGTGTAAATAATTAAACTTTAGGACTAAAGTGTTGCAAAACAGCACGGTAAAGGAATTATTTTCAGTCTCAATGATATTGTGTGCAGCAGTAGCACTTGAATTATATGTAAATACATTCAAGAAGGTGTCTATTTTTTTAGACAGTTAACTGCTAGTCTAAAATAGATGGAACTATAAAATATCCCAATTTAAAATATATGCAAAAGTTTTTTTTTGCCGAACTCTACATGAAAATGAATGAAAAGATAACAGCCAAATTCAGCTGCTTTTCAAAAGAAATCTATTATGCTAGGCTGCTGTCCTTTCCCTGTTCTTGTTCTTGAGGCTTGAGAGCTGTTTGTCACTGAGGCTCACACCTGTGTGCCCCTCAGCCCTGCAATACCCCACTGTGCCTACCATCCTCAGTTTGCCTTGTGGGGTCCTCCTGTGCACACCTGTGAACAGACATCTTCTTCTTGTTTTTGAAACTTGTCTATTCCACTTAGTGTTTTTAAAAATTTTGGAAGGAGGAGGAAAAGACAGGTTGCCTTTCTGAGGAACCAGTCATGTCACCAGAGCTTCAGTGATTTGAGGGGGTTGTGACTAAACCAAAGACAGAGTAGAAGGTGGAAATGATGACCTCATGTGAACTTTGCATGTTATTTCATCCTACATGATAAGGCATTTGGAACAGGAATTCAAGCTTGGTTTTGATTGAAAGGCGTTAAAGGATTTTTTTTTTCTCAAGCAATATTAGTTTGAGAGGATTACAGAGACTCGTAACTTTTCTTTTGTGTGTGTGTGTGTGTGTGTGAGTATGGTGATTAAACCCAGGGAGCGGAGCTCAACCACCAAACTGCATCCCCTTATTGAACTACATTCCCAGCAATTTTTTAAAAAATTTATTTTGGGACAGAATCTTGCAAAGTTGCCCTGGTTGGCCTTGAACTTGTGATTTTCCTGCCACAACCTCCTGAGTAGCTGAGATTACAGGTTTGCCCTATGGCACCTAGCAAGAAATTTGGAGGCTTTGTTAATGTTAATGTTGAAACACGGAGGAAGGGAGTATAAGCACTATTAATTAAAATGGACTGTAGAGGTTAGGCATTAATTAATTAATTATTATTAATTATCGAACTGGGGGTTGAACCCTGGGCCTCCTGCATGCCAGGCAAGTGCTGTACCATTGAGCTCCATCCCCAGCCTTTAATATTTTCTCATTAGCCCCCAGAACTGACTCCTAGTCCCTCAGAGCCAAGGTGCTTATCACTTACGCTTTAATATTTTTTATATGGCTCTAATCAACGTTAACAATCAGGATATGTGCAATGAGTTATATATATATTTTAAAACAGGATTTGTTACAATGTCGTCTCTACATGTAATTCTTTCTGTTACTTGTTCACATTGAGCATGTGGCCACTGTGTTTTTTATAATGGAAGAACCAAATAACCTTTGCATAAGAAAGATTGAGGTCTGTATTTTTAGTAATGTGAACACTGGAAGCAGGCATTCCTTGACTGGTGTGGCAGCTCCTCTGTTTCATCAGGAACCTAGACTCCTCTCTTTTCTGCTATCCTTAGTATGCAGCTCTTCTCTTCCAGGTTGCCTCATGGATGCAAGATGACTGCCGGATTTCCAGTCATTATGCCCACATTCTAGGCAGGAGAAAGGAGAAAGGAAGAAAAGCAGAAAGATACCTCATAGTTGAGTATGATTTAGGAAGTTACTTCCACTTAAATTTGTGGTAGATTGTCTGTGAACTGCTCCCAAAAGCTCCTATAGGCCCAGGTCACTTTTCCTATCAAGAAATGCAATCTATTTCTCTTTCCCTTGAGTCAGAACTGGCCCTGTGACTTGCTTTGACTCTCAGAAAACCTAGTAAGGCCTTGCTGCTCCTGTGCTCACCTCTCGTGATCCAGCTGCTGTGTAAAGACTAAGAAATATTGATCCACTATGTGAACAGACGCCTGGCACGGCCACATCCAGTCAGTGCTGGCAGGAGAGGGACAGGGCTCTGTGAGGGTTCTGCCAGTACCAGGGGCTGTGGGAGGGGCAGGTTCCTTTGGAGAGGATGGTGAATGTAGCAATCGATGTTCTTTTCTTCCAGTGCTGTGAGCAGGAGTGAGGCAGGAAGGAAGCCCAAGTGACATGGTGCCCTTGAGCTCTGATCATGTCCTGGCTACACTCCTTCCTGCCTGTGTGACCTTGAACAGGCTGTATTGCACTTTCTCCGCTGTGAAATATGGCTAATGGTACCCACCGCAGAGAGTTATTGTGAAGATTAAGTGAAACATGTAATATGTGCTCACTAAATGCTAGCCATTATGTACTGTTTTGTTTAAACTTCCAGAAGCCATGGTGGGCTCCCTTTGTGGAATCAGTGTTTCTTGGAATGATAGTTATCAACCAGATGACATTTTCTCATAGATGTCCATCATAAAATTGAGAATTCTTTCCTACTGGAAGGTTTATTTCCACTGATGTCACTGTGTTTAAAAACTTAATTTTTATTTGCATTTCTTTCAGGATATTTTATCCTCCTATGTCTCTCCTGATTTTCCTCTCTTTTATATTTATTATTATTATTATTATTATTTTGGTACTGGGGATTGGCGATTGAACTTAGGGGCACTTTACCACTGAGCTGCATCCTGAGCCCTTATTGTTTTTTATTTTGAGACATAATCTCCGTAAGTTACCAAGACTGGCCTTGAACTTGCTATCCTCCTACTTTAGCCTCCTGAGAAGTAGGCAGGATTATAGGTTTATGGCCACTGTGCCTGGATATTAATGGCTTCCCCCCTTTCCTGTCTTCCCCGCTCATTCTCATTCCATCTCTTTCTCTCTTTCTGCCCCCCCCTCCCCACCCCCTTTGGGCATAGACAGAGGTTTATTTAGGAAAGTAGATACATATTCAAGGGAGAAGAGAGAGAGATGCCTTTGGGGGTTGGGCAAGTGATACACATTCAAGGGAGAATGCAGGCCATCTCTACAGGGAGAGACAGCCTATTCATGACTTTTCTTTTCAAAAGAATTCAACATAGGAGACCTTTGAAAGAGCAAAGGAGGTTGAGGATAGAACTCAGGGCCTCACATGCTAGGCAAGTGCTCCAGTACTCCAAAACTTACTTTAAAATACTGCAAAACATTTTCAAAGATCGTGACTCAAGTGAAAAATTATCTGGTTATATTCTAAAGCTAACCCAAAGCCTCCCCGTCTTGCATACATCTGCTTTTGCTCTGTGTGTCATAAGGGGAGTTGGGGAGTCTGGGAGCAGCAATGCCCCACTATCTACCAGGTCATGTGATCAGCCACTGCTGTTTTGGGATGTGACTGAGACTGCACCCTTGGGACAGGGGCAGCTTGAGAGAAAAACCAGGGATGTTTGGGGGCTTTGGAAGACACATTTTCAGTTCATTCTATGCCTTAACCCACTGCATGAGTGACCTTCCATGGAGGGAGTGTTTTTTAAATTTTTTTATTAAGGAGTTATTATACAACCATAAATGCATATAAAGTAAAATATGATAGACATATGTTCTTAAGCCAGCGTTACCCCCATATGCCCACACCCCAGTCTCTTGATTCTTTTATATTCTAACATGGGGAGTGTTTTAAGTGAGTTCTCTTATAACTACTTATTTAATAGCTACAGGTATGGATGTTGAAGGTTATTGGTACATTTGTTTGTGTGTTTTCACAAGTTTTGTGTTTTTTAATGAGAGGGACAATGAGAAAAAGTGAAAGAGAGAATCAGCTTTATTTAGTTTTTCATGTGTCTTTCATTGCTCTGACATTTCATTGTGTACGTGGTGCTAGGGTTCCAACCCGCGTCCTCACACATGCCAGGCAAGCTCCATAACCGCTCCAGCCCCACAAGTGTTTACAGTAAGAGTCTGTCTGCCATTCTGATAATGATGTATCACCAAATTATTGCTTGCATATATATTTCCTTATATACACACATATGTACGTATCATTTTCACACAGAAAAAATTCTTCGCAGAGGAGTTTTGCGCTTCCGACACTACAAAGCTCTGTAGACGTGTGCAGATCCCTACCGTTCTTCAATTAGACCTTCCCTTTCTTGGTTGACATTTCTATCTGTCTACCTTCAGGTTAGGGGACATCACACTTAGAAACTGATGATGGATTTTGTGAACTTGAGGTTGACATGGTTTATAATGTCTCAGACAGGAAACTCACATCTGTCAATACGAAAAAAAAAGAAAAAAACCCTGAACAACACACTGGCAACTTATCCTAAAACATCTAGCTCTTTTTTTTATTTATAAACAGATCTGTTCTTACAAAGTTCAGAAAAGACAAGAGGGCATGAGACTTTCCTCCTCCTGTTCCTCTCCCCCAAGGGGGGCCACAGCTGCTAGGGTCTCATCTTTTTTTCGTACGCTCACAAATGCACGCGTGCGTGTCTTGTTTTTGTTGGACCATAGATCCTTTGGCACTGGATGTGTTGTCTGGCGTCTGTTTTCCGACTCCAGGTCTATGGCTAGAGCAGGGTTCTCCCTGCAAAGCATATAGCTCCATTTCATCTCTTTAACTGCTCCACAGGATCCCCTTGAGCGGCAGGGCCCCATAAAGCAATCATTCCCAAATAGGCTTCGTCTAAAGTTAAACACTTTACTAGATTTCTTTTCTGTTTTGGTACTGGGTATGCAACCCAGGAGTGCTTTACCATCAAGATACCTCCCCAGCCCCCCAGCCCTTCCACCTGTGCCTGCAGTCACGCAGTTCTTCAACTGTGCTGTATCCTGTTAGGACCCCAACTTTGTCCAGGCTGCTCCTGTTTCCTGCAATCATTATGCTTACCCTAGCCTACTTCATTTGCAAATCCTATCTTGCCTTCAAAATCAAAACTGAAACTTACCTCCTCCTATTTCCTAAGAGAATATCAGCAACCTCCACCTTTTTTTTTTTATTTGTTTTTGGTACTAGGAATTAAATCCAGGGCCACTCAACCACTATGCCACATCCCCAGCCATTTTTATTTTATTAATTAATTTATTTATTTTGAGACAGGGCCTTGCTAAGTTGCTGAGGGACTCACTAAGTTGCTGAAGCTGGTCTTGAACTTACAATCCTCCTGCCTCAGCCTTCTGGATTTCTGGGATTACAGGCATGTGCCGCTGTGTTTTATTTATATATTTATTTATTTAATTACAGAAGAAGAGCACTCCCACTGTAATGCATGTAACAAATCATAAATATACTGTTTTGAGAAAAATAATAATCTACTCTTGCTTCTAATTATACTCTTGGAGGTACAATATGAACCATTTAATTTGTAACCTTTCACATTTTTTTCTCTCTGTGTGTGTGTGTGTGTGTGTGTGTGTGTTTCTGTATACATGTGTAAATATATATTTTTCCTCTCTAATATTTGTTTAAAAATAAACTTCTGGGTTGAGGGTGTAGCTTACTAGTAAAGAACTTTCCTAGCATGCATAAGGCACTGGGTCAATTCCCAGCACTGCCAAAAAGAAAAAAAAAGGATTAAAAAGGAGAAAAAATATCTTCTTTTCAATACATAAATCAAAACAATAAAAACTCTCTAAATAATACATCACTGATTTATTTCCAGATAAATATGCATAAATGTAGCTTACTCCTTTTTCCAGCTGCCTAATATTCCTTGGCATAGATTTCATAATTTAGCCAGCTATTTTTCTATTGTAGATATTTAGAATATTTCCAGTTTTGTCTTCCTCTTATATTATAAACAATTCAGGTGATTTTATTCCTATAGGAGAAATTTCCCAAAGTGCAAAGCCTGGATCAAGGGTGTTGTGTATGTCTAATATTAATAAATATCATCCCATTATTTTCCAAATGACTAAAGATTTGTGCTCCCCATCAGAGTATGAGATTTACATTTCTCCATATCCTCTTTCATACTAGATTCTAGCAGTCTTTAAAGTGTTAACCCTTCCGTTGGTATTGTTTTAATTTTCATGGTCCTCACAGTTCATGAGGCTGGGCATCTTATGGGCTGCAGACTGTTCATAATCTTTGCTTAAGAATCTAATGAGTTTAAATGTGGTGGCCTTTACCAGGCCACCTTCCAAGGCTGGAGAAGGATATAGCACAAGGGAGCAGTGGGGCCCAGGTATAGGTTGAACAGTTGAGTCCTGCCCTCTAGGCAGCTTCCACCCTCGCTCACAGTAGGATGGGCACACTCACTATCCCTACCTCCTTAACCATCTGCGTTCCTCTGTCACATCCAGGGCCTCTGAATTGCAAGTTCCGGGGGTCACAGTCACACGGAAAATGAACAAGGGGTGTCGATTCCCACAGACTCTCACAGATTGCATCCCCTAGAACCACACACTGCCAGAATGGATCCGCTCTGTACATAGCACTTGATGGTGCAACCAAACCTCAGTGTGTGTTTGTTTCCCATCTTTTCAGACTCTGAGTTTGCCAAACATTTATTCCCCAATGCTTAGTACGGTGCCTGGTGTGTAGTTGGGCCACCAGAGTGTTTGCTGATCTGCAAGAGCTAGCAGGCCTCTGAAGGCGGTAGCTAAGCCACCTGCCCAGGTTATGTGTAGAAATGTCAGACATCGGGTCTGGCTTAGGGGGCTGCCGCCTGGAGGCTCAGCCCCCAGTGTGGAGGGGAGGCACCAGCAGCTGGAGCCTGGTCTTCACCCGCTTCCCTCTGAGTGATTAGCTCCTGTCCCCTCTCCCTCTGACTTGGCCAAAGGAGTCACTGTCCTTCCGAGAACCCCCTCCCACACAGCTCCCGGCCCTGTCTGCACAAGGGCATGGGATTGTGTTAAAAGAGGCCAATTATCTGCCATTAGCTTCCTCTGAGAACACAGGGTCAGCAGACCAACATTTGACTTGTGTGTGGTTAGAAAGGCATAGGCCTGACCCCTGAGAGTGCTCAGGAAAACCGTGCGCGACTGTTCATGATTCAAAGGGCCAGGAGTGTGTGTGCGCAGGAGGGGGACCAGTGCAGCAAGCAGGGCTGAGGGGTTGGGGTCAGGAAGCAAACAGACAGGACCACCTTTCCCTCCATGCATTCACATAACGGATTCTGACGGGTTCAGCACTGGCAGCCCTTTAGAGGTCGAGAACTCTCTGAGAACATTTTCTGTCACAAAGCACCCCTATGTATGCAAAAGGCTTGCACACAGCTTGGGGGTGCTTCAGCAGCCCCTCCCCCCACTGCTAGGTTTCTCTGCCTATAACCTCCAAGAGAAGAGAGCAGCTAGAGGCATCTGACTTCCTAAAGCGCTATTAACCACATTATAATTACTTCCCCCCCAGCGCTAATTAAAGCAACCACAAAGCACCGCAATTTACTTAGTTGGGTTGAGTCACTGGTGAAACAGTTAAGGAGGCAGGGGATAGAAGCCAGTGCTACCAGAGCACATGAATGCAGGTAAAGATGAGGAGAAAAGCCGTGGAAGAAAGATGAAAGGCTGAGTCTTCACTTTGAACTTGAAAAACATTCACCCTGCACAGAAGCTTGTGGCCAAAGTTAAATGAGACGAAAACAAACAACAGAAAGCTTCAGAACTATAATCATCGGCTCCGGGCATCTTTTCAGAAGGTGAATGATGCATTTACCCTCAGGGCATTCTCAGGGCATTCTTGTATGTGTGCTCCCTTATTTTGTCATATTTTCCTATCTGAAATCCAAACATCCCCTTTATCATCACTTGATAGGAAAAAGGCTTGCAGGGTAGGCAGGTTACCCCTGCATGCCACCACCGCCCCTCAGGGTGATGATCCCAGGTGATGGTCAGGAGGCAGGATTGATGCAATAGAAAACCTTCTGGAAAGATGGCTGGAAGTAGTGCAGGGCAGGTCTCTCCTTCCACGGAGGGGCTGGGATTTCCATCCTGAGGGCTTCGGGCACTGAGTGCCAATCTTCTCATAGAGACAACTTCCCTGGGATTCTCCTTCCTCAACTGTCAATAACATCTCCACCACCTGC
This sequence comes from Aplodontia rufa, assembly GCA_004027875.1. Classification (NCBI taxonomy): domain Eukaryota; kingdom Metazoa; phylum Chordata; class Mammalia; order Rodentia; family Aplodontiidae; genus Aplodontia; species Aplodontia rufa. Next base: position 12,092 of record PVKS010035101.1, read on the forward strand.
AGCCTTTGAATGATAGTTTTCTTTCTTTCTTTTAAAGAGAGAGAGAGAGAGAGAAGGAAAAAGAGAATCAATTTTATTTAGTTTTTCATGTGGCTTTTGTTGCTCTGATACTTCATTGTGTATGTGGTCCTGGGATTTGAACTCATGTCCTTGCACTTGCCAGGCAAGCACTGTAACTGCTGAGCCACCGCTCCAGCTCTGAACACTGGTTTTCTACCTTAATTAGTATCAGTACTTTGTGGGGCTATAGAGTTGGCTCAGTAGTACAGTGCCTGCCTGGCATGTGCAAGGACCTGGGTTTGAACCCCAGCACCACATACACAACTAAGTGGAGGAAAAACCAAAACCAGATGAAAAAAAAATACAATACGCGGGGGAGGCATCTCTCATCCTTTCCAGATTTTAACAAAGAGCATCGTGGAGTGCACTTCCTCCAAGATAATACTAGACCGTGGCGTCACCGCGGCTCTTTTGACACTTTGCTTTTTTTCGCTGAATCCTAAGCAAAGGCAACATTTGAAAATTACATTGTTACTATTCCGAGGCTGCTGCAAATCCACCCTGCCCTTTCCCAGCCCGGCTGCAACTTCATTTCTGCGTGTCTAGTTAGGCTCCGCCAGTAGGCGGCGCTGGAGGGCGAAGGGACTTGCTCCGGCCTTGGCTCCCCGGTTTGAGCCTCAGCTCAAAAAAACGATTCTTCGCCCTGGCAGATAGTTCCTCCCGTGGAGGCCGCTGGAGCCTCCTGGTTGATATTCGTAATTTGTCCCATACTTGGAAAGCCAGTCTCCTCGTGCCCGTGGGACAGCAGCAGCAGCATCCAGCGCCTCCTCCGAGGGTTGAAACCCAAACTCACAACACCACCACGAAGTAGCCAGGGCCCTCTTTGCAGAGCCTGGGCCGCTGGTCTGATCCCATATCTCTAAGCAACTCAGAAGCAGCAGCACCGGTGCAAGCAGCTTGCCCTTTTGCGCCGGAGCACTCTCCCCTTCCTTTGCTAGAGAACTTTCTCATGAAATGGGATTTCCTACTGGTATTTTATTTTCTGATTAATGTCTTGGGCCATAAGTTGAATCGTTGAGGTAACAGTGATGGATGGAAAAGGAATAACAATATCCTCAGTCTCTTCTCACCCATGGGGAGCCCACCTCTGTAGCAGTGTCACTCGCTGTCCTCAGGCAAACCCCTGGTTTCTGTAGTGACCCCTGGGTCCGGTTACACAAACCCAGTGCAATTCTGGAAGCTTCTTTTTCAGTCATGCACAGGCTGTACTTTGCAAACAGCTGGTGAAAATGTGACACCTTGAAGAGCCTGGAAGATTAGATTTTCCTCCCAGGCACCAAAGTTTCTATTATTTTTTTAAAAATTGGTGCTTAGGGCATTAGAATATGTACTAAAAATCAATGTGGTTCTTTTTTTTCCTTGCCTGATATCAGAGGCACAGGCTCCATCTGTATGGAGATTGGAAGCAGCACTAAACAGATCCATTTCATCAGCCTTAGACAACTGCCCAAGAGAAAGAATGCTTGGAAATGCATTTATCTGAGAACTCTACACAGTGTCCAACAACTGCACGGTCTGATGACTCCTGCCATGCATCACTTTGAAGTGGACAAGTCATTCTTCAGAAAATGGATAGCTCAGGCAGACATTATTTGTTCACTGAAACCTTTTGCCTTTGACTGAGCACTGAGCCAATTTCCCCCCGAAAACCTCTTCCTCCTCTGTGGCTTCTCTCTCTAGATCAGGGCAGTGGTCTATGACTTTATCAACAGAAGTGCAAATCTGCTAGGAAACTGACAAGCTGTCCTTTCTGCTTTGATGTCCTACAATGCTGATACTTTCTCTTGGTTTAAGTTTCTTTTTCTTTTTGGAATCAAGGATTGATTCCAGGGGTGATTAACCATTGGACCACATCCCTAGACTTTTAAAAAAATTTTTTTTAAATTTTGAGACGGAATCTCACTAAATTGCTTAGGGCCTTGCTAAGTTGCTGAGGCTGGCTTTGGATTTGCGATCCTCCTGCCTCAGCCTCCTGAGATGCTTGGATTACGGATGTGCACCACCGTGCGCAGCTTAAGTTTCTTTTTCTCAAAGCCTATGGCAAAGGGCTTTGCTGCAGGCAGATTGTTTAGGAGGTAAAGAGCCAGATAGAGGAGTGGAGGTTGGCTCCGTGGGTAGGAGGCTCCTTTATGTCAGGATCTGGGGTGGCTGCGTAATGAATGTCTGTCAGAAGCGGAGGTGGAAGGCCTGGGGCTGCAGCATTGCCGAGGGAGGAAGACTTGCCAGGACTGCTCGCTGTCTTGCCCTTCTGGACTGCAGTAGAGGGGTCACGTGGCAATGTGGAAAGGCACAGCCCAAGCTAGGGGTGTGGAATGCTAGCACGGCTCTAATGGAACTGTCCCCCACAGCTGCGGCTCCAGTCAGAGGGTAGTGGGGATAGACGTGGTCACAAAGGTGGAGCAGCTACCACCTTGGATCAGCCCCTGGCTCCATCACTGATAAGCAGTGGGATCTGGAGCTAATAACCAATTATCACTTTCCTTCTCAGTGTAATGGGAGTAATAATAGAGCTGTATATACCTTGCGGAGCGTTGTGATCAGGGAAGATTAGCTCTGGTTACCCAACGACATTCTCTTATTCTCAATTGTGTATAGATCTCCCTTTTATCTTTTAAGGTAGACGCAACATTTTCAGAGCATTCTGTCAGCCAAGGTAAAAATTATTATCTTATTATCAGAAAAAGAAAAACATCCCTGTTCACCAGGAGATATAACTCTCTTTCCTAGCAGTATGTAAGCTTTAGAGTGGTTAAAGTCAATTTGAAAAATTTAGGCTGCCCCATGCTGACATTAGCTGAGCCACTTCAGCTTATTGGTATCTAAAGTGTCACCAAAAGTGTCAACATTCATCCAGGACTGATGCTGTTAGAATGTTACTAGATTCTGGCAGAGAAATACAAACATCAGCACTTGCAAGAAAGTACAGAGGATTGCAGGGAGTTTTTTCAAAGAAGTATAATGGGATACCAGCTCCATGGGGCTGAGGCCAGCAGCAGCAGGAGGGCACATTGAGGGTGTGAGCTCTGCAGCTTCTTTGCACCCTGAGGGTAGACAGGGAAGAAAGGTGGGAAGAGGGATGAGTCTTGGGGAGCAGTTCAGTTCTCAAAGGGACAACTAAGCTTCTAGACTTGATGACACGGCAGGAAAGAGGACATGCTTCCTCAGTGTGCGTTGGCACAGGCTTCCACATTTCCCTAGAGAACTAAGGAAGCTTGGAGAAGTTGTGGCTACCTCAAAAGATAAACAGGAGATCTATACACAATTGAGAATGAGAAAATGTCATTGGATAACTGGAGCTAATCTTTACTGATCACAACACTTCACAAGGTAAGTATGCTTCTGCTATTGCTTCCATTACACTGATAAGGAGAGTAATAATTGGTAATTAAGCCAATAATCCCTCTGCTAATCAATGGTGGAGCTAGGAGCTGATCCAAGGTGGCCTGGCTCCAAAGCCAGCTTCTCATCCCTGTGACCACATCCTTCCCAGCTACACTTCACTGATATTTTCTGATATATCCACCTTTCCTGTTGGATGATTAATTCTTATTTTAATTGTTCCAATATATATAGGCCTTTTATTGTAAGTTCACTCAAATCCTCTTAGAAGTAAGCAGGGTGTACGTGGAACATGATGCACGAAGTGACATTACTCCATGAAAATACACAGTCTGTGTCAGTGGTTGGTCATCCTGAGAGTAGTGCCTCTCAAACCCAGAATTTCTAAAGACTTGTTCTGTGAGATGCTCTGAGTTTCCAATCTATTATTATTTCATAATTCAGAGGCTGTGTGGTTTTTAGCTTTGATGTCTCTGGTTGCAGGTTACAGAAAATCCCATCCAAGGCACAGGTTTGAACACTAGAAGGGACTCAATGGATTTGTCTGATGAGCCAAGGGGGAAAATGACCTTTGTAATGTAATGTACTCTGTCATTCAGTGAGGAGCCCTGGTTTTTGAGTTCCCCTTGGAGAACTGTGACTTGGTGACACACTTCACAAAAAGCGTGCAGTCCTGGTTTTGTGAATGAAACTGTCTAGGTGAGGCTGGAACATGACCCAGGAGACAACCTTGTCATTTCTCTACCCGGGCTCAGTGGCCGGGGAGCCTGCCCACTGTGTGAGACCTTTGCCTGATCTTGCCAGGGTCTGGAGCTGAGAAGCAGAATGTTGGTGGCTCTGTCCTCCCTAACAGGGAAAACCAGGCCAAGGTGGCCCAGGTTCTTTTTATAACAGGATAAGTGCTGTGTACTTTAGATGGGGTTGTCACCTTTTCAGTAATTACTGTCAACTGCTTAACACCTCTCCCTCTTTGCACTCACTTCCGCCTACAAGAAGAAACGAGGAAATCGAAAGGGCCATGTGCTGAAAGCAGTATGTTTTTGGTGGTGGCGCAAGATGAGTGAACTGGGACTGTTCCTGCCCTGAGAAACCTCGCTGCGCGTCTGCACGGATCCAGTTGATGGGGGTGCACAGGGGCAGCGTGAGCTTGGTGGCAGGGTGCACCGGGGAGGACACCGTGGGCCTGGAAAGGGCAGATCAGGGCTGGGAACCAGCTCTGCCAGAGGGCTCACCTCAAAGGAAGCAGCCAGCCCCTCGGACTGTGAGGGCGGTGGGCAGTCAGTCCTGGAGTCACCAGTCTGGAACACAGAGTGAGGCTGGGCTGAGATTTTGGTTCTTGGGGTGCAGCCTGTTGGTTGAGGCTGGAAGACAAAAGCCCTATGTTGTGTATCTTGTGAATCCTGGGGTTTTAGAAGGGCTTACTCTTGGTACACTTGTCGCTGTTCTGTGAGAAGCTTGTCTTTCAGGCTTCGCTTCCTCATGAAAAGAAGGCAGGGATGCAGATATGGGGCCTGCCCTGGTGAATATTGGTTTGGAAGAAGCTAGGGATTGGTCCGTAGTCTTGGGGACTGCTGCTAAGGGGACGTGGTAAGACAAGCATTATGAGGGCAGCTACATAAAATCCTAGTTTCTGCTCTGCACAAAGAATGCTGATCAAAGGTGAGACTAGGGACTGAAATCCAGCCAGTATGTCCTGTACCCATCACACCCCTGGGTGCGGGTCTAGGTCTATGCAGACGGGATTCCTCTGCATAATTTATACAAAGACTTGGTATGGGTTAGTGGTGGCCCTGAGGACAGATGCTTAGCCCTGAACTCCTCTAAGGCAAGGACTGTGTTGTGTCCTTGTTCTGTTCTTGGAGCTCTATGCAGAGTTGGGCTCACAGCACTTACTTTAAAAGGCTTAGCGCACTGGGGCTGGAGCGGTGGCTCGGTGCTTGCCTGGCATGTGTGAGGGCACAGGTTTGAACTCCAGCACCGCATACATAACGAAGGTAGATTTTAATGTGTAACTTTTTTTTTTTTTAAGAGAGAAGGACAGAGAGAGAGACAGAGAGAGACAGAGAGAATCAATTTTTATTGAGTTTTTCACATGGCTTTAATTGCTGTGACACTTATTTGTGTACATAGGTGCTGGGGTTTGAACCCGGGCAAGTGCCGTCATCCCTGAGCTACCACTCCAGCCCCTTAATGGTATCTTTTGATGGGAAATTTTTACTTTTTATCATGTTTAATTTAGCAACCTTTTACTTTTTTCCTTTTTCTTCTCTTCCTCCTCCCTCTTTTTCCTCCTACTCCTCCCTCTTCCTCTTCTTCCTAATATTGCTTTCAGTAACCTAAGAAATCTGCCAATTCTCATTTGCAAGGATTTTTTCCAACTTTTTCCCCTCTAAAAGCATTAAAGTTTTAACTGTATTGTCTTTTAAAATCTATCATTTATCTGGATTATTTTTTGTGAGTGATTTGTGATAGAAATTGAGATTTATTTTTTTTCCCACATGGATATCTACTTGTTCAAGCATCATTTGCTGAAAAAAGTTTGCTTTTCCCCATTAGATTGTTTGGTGGCTTTGTTAGTCCTGAAGTAACCCTGGTGAGTGTTTGCTGTTTCTGGGCTCTCTACTGTGTTTCGTTAATGTATTTGTATAATCTTTTGCAAGCACCGTGCCGGTTTGATTAATGGAGCCTTGAAGTTCAGGCCATGTAAACTCCCCTACTTTGTTCTACTTTGTCAATATTGTTTTAGAGATTCCAGGTCTATTGCATTTCCATATAAATTTCAGAATCAGTTTTTCAATTTCTCTAAAAATGTGCTGGAATTGTGATTAGGGTTGTATTGACTCTATAGATCAATATAGGGAGAAGATCTATTTTTAAAATATTGTTTTCATTTATTTAGTTTTCTAAATTTATGGTTTTCTCTAGAGAGATCTTAAGCACCTTTTGTTAACTTATTCTCAAGTATTTAATGTTTTGGATATCACTATAAATTGAAGTGTTTTTAAAACTTCATAGGCTATTTTTTTTTTTTTTTTTTTGCTGGTAGTAAATAGAAGTGTAATTGATTTTTACACATTGACCTTCCATCTTATGCCCATGCTAAATTCATTATTTACTTCTGGTGGTTTTCAGGAAATTTCCTCAGGATTCCCTATAGAAACAATGATGCCATCCTCACACAGAGTTTTAACTCTTCGTTTTTAATTTTCATGCCTTTTTTTTCTTTTTTGTTTTACTGACTGGATATTGGACAGACATGATAAGAGTACTTATTTTCTACTTGTTCATGATGATGAAAGATGAAAAGAGGTATTCCACCATTATCACAAATAACAACCGCTTCTGTGCATGAAGCAATTACATTTTTGCTTTCCTTTTTTAAGAGAGGGACAGTGAGAGAGAGAGAGAAGCGATTTTTTATTTAGTTTTTCATGTGACTGTCGTTCCTCCGACACTTTGTTGTGTACGTGTTACCGGGGTTTGAACTCGTGAACTCGAGTACTCAAGCATGCCAGGCAATCACGGTAACCACCGCTCCAGCTCCTCCCTTTCATTTTAGTGATACAGTGGATTACATGGACGACCTCAATATGCTAAAATGATGTTGTGATAAAATTCATTTTGTTCATGGTATCTTTGGTACATAGTTTTGTACTTGCTTGGTAGTAGTTTGTAGAGGATTTTTGTATTTAGCTCCCTGAGGGACAGTCCATAGTTTTTTTCTTATTGTAATATCTTTGTTTTGTGTGTATGTGTGTGTGTGTGTGTGTGTGTGTGTGTGTATGTGTGTGTTCTGAAGATCTTTCTTTTTAAAAGAAATTTTATTGAGTTGTGTTGTCGTATAGTCATAAATGCGTATGTAATAACAATATGATATGCCCCTGACCCTAATCCCGAATCACTCCCACATCATCCACACCCCAGTCTCTTGACTCTTCTGTATTTCCCCACATAACAGATATAAATGTCTCATATATGTATATATATATATAAAAGAATGCATTCTCTTTCTCTAAATATGTGTACATATCCATATCCATATGATTGTGCATTTTCCAGAATTAAGTGATTGCATAAGTATTATTATTTGGCTTCTCGGGGGATACCAAAGTTATATAGGCCTCATAAAGCCATTGAGGCAATCTTCCCTTCTCTTCTGTCTTTTTTTTTTTCTTTAAAGAGAGGACGACAGTGAGAGAGAGAGACACACAGAGAGAATCAATTTTTACTGAGTTTTTCATATGCCTTTCGTTGTTCTGACACTTAGTTGTATACGTGGGTGCTGGGGTTTGAACCCGTGTACTTGCGCATGCCAGGCAAGCGCTGTAACCACCAAGCCACCACTCCAGCCCCTTCTCTTCTGTGTTTAAAAAGAGTTTGTTCAAATTTGATGTTATTTCCTCTTTAAATGTTTAATAGCTTTCACCAAAGAAACTGCAAGGCCAGGTCCAGTGGTGCATGCCTGTAATCCCAGAGGCTCAGGAGGATGAGACAGGAAGATCATGAGTTCAAAGCCAGCCTCAACAACTTAGCGAGGCCCTAAGCAACTTGATGAAACCCTGTCTCAAAATAAAAAAGGGCTGGGGATTTAGCTCATGGTTAAGTATGGTTGGGTTCAATCCCTGGTACCAAAACAAAACAAAAAATAAAGAACTGGTCATCCACCTGCAGAAAGTTGAAATTAGACCCATATCTTTCTCCTTGCACAAGAATCAAATCAAAATGGATCAAGGAGCTTGGTATCAAACCAGCTACATTGCAATTGATAGAAGAAAAAATTGGTCCAACACTTCAACATTTAGGAGTAGGCAAAGACTTTCTCAACAGGTCTCCGAAAGTGAAGGAAGTAA
>PVKS010035102.1:0-20365 GCA_004027875.1 Aplodontia rufa
CTCTAACACTGAGCTAAATCCCCAACCCCTTTTATTTTCTTTTCTATGTCAAAGAATTTATTTAGTATGAAATGAGATTCTCTGCATAAAATACCTAATATTCATCTATAGTTTTTATAAATATCATGTAGGCTTATGTAGGTGAAATGAGAATTAAAAATAGATGCTATTTACTGATTTAAATACTTTCCTATGGACTATTGGCCATATTTAGCATGCACACATTAAGGAGTTTAAGTATCCAGTTTCCCAGTCCACTATAAATGAGAATTAGGAAAAAAAAAAAACCTAGAAAACTTTTGGGTAGATATCAAGTAGTGACAGTAAAGCAGTGACCTCAAAATAAAAAAGTGATTTATTGATATATGGCATAATAGCTGATTATTATAGTTCACAAAGAAATGGTTAACTGAAGATAAGATTCCTTAATTTAAAAAAAGCTATGGGGCTGGAGCAGTGGCTTAGCAGTTACAGAGCTTGCCCTGCATGGGCAAGTACACGGATTCAAACCCCAGCACTCACATACACAACTTAAGTGTCAGAGCAACAAAAGCCATGTAAAAAACTCAATAAAATTCGATTCTGTCTGTCTCTCTCTCACTGTCCTTCTCTCTTAACAAAAATTAAAAAAAAAAAGAAGCTAGGACAGACTATTTTAGAGAAGATTATAAATGTGGTTCTTTAGATAAGAATCTCTACAATGGTTTGGATGTGGTTTGTCCCAAGGTCCATGTGTTGAGAGCTTGGTGTTCAATGTGGCAATGTTGGGAGGTAGGACCTTTGAAAGATAAGGCCTAATGGGAGGTCCTTAGGTCGTTGAGGGTGTTGCCTTTGAAAGGGAAGACTAGTCTCTGGATGTGAGTTCTTGAGAGAGAGTTCTTCTAAAAACCAGAGCTTGACTCTAGCAAGTTTCTCTCTGACTTCTTCTTTGGGACGTGACTCCATTCCCATATGTGCTTCCATCATTGCTATGCACCATGATGTGATATAGTAGGGAGGATATTAACCAGAACTGAGTCAATGCAGGTACCATGCCCTTGAACTCTAAAACTATGAGTATTCCATACCAGCAGAATCAACAATAAAACCAAATCTTCATTTTTATATTTCTGACCAGAATGGTCAAGCAGAACAAATGTGAGCCATCACACACAAATAATAAGCAATAAATAACATAACTCAGGAGCAGTGTCCTTTTGCTAACTATAAGTCTCTCTGGTGCTCTGCCTCTCAGAGTGTCACAGTCTTTGAGGAGGGGATGGAATGGTATACCTCCCATCAATCAAATTCTATCTGAATAGATTTTATAAATGATGATGACATATACACCAAAAAAGCTGAAACCCATTAATCTTCACATCTCCACTGTACTCTTACAGAAGTTTCCAAATCTTATGTTAGATAGTACAAAATGAATATAATATAAAGAGACTAAGACAGGACCTTGTGAAAACCATGGACAATTTTCTAGGCAGACTTTCTTCGGGACTATCCAAGAAAATGTAGCTCTAAGGTTTTTAATGAACATTAAGTATCATTGTAGTACTGTCAGTGACATAATAGGGATATATAAAGTTCTCAGCATGCCGTCTCTTACAGATACATCTTGAAAGACGATACCATCAAGTATCATCTGTGAGACATGGTGTTGAGAACATAACTCAGGAATAATTCATCTGAGATAGCACTTAACTCTAGATAAGCAATAAATAACATAACCAAAATGCATATGGTTCTTGAGAAAATGTAATCATTCTGCATTATTCAGTAAACTTTCTTTTGTCAGAGAAAACAACATCACAGGCTAAAAGTCATGTTCCCAGAGCCCCATGGAGTCTTCTGCTGTCAGTCATTGTGTTTATATTTAGTGACAAGAAGGTATAGGGAGACTCTTGTGTTTATTTCACTTGGAGATTAGTAATTCACTTAATATCCTTGTGATTTGTGGCCCTTGGGAAATTAATGAATCATTTATATTATACTAGCATAAAGCTTTAAGGCTAGTTGGGTAATGATTGGTCTCTTGTGGAATGACAGATTATTAATTGATTTAAAGCTATGTATTTCAAATGGAAATAGCAATAATCATATGATTTTATAATTTTAAAATAGCAATTGTTTTGATGCCTTTTTATTGATTAGCAAAAAAGAACTGTAAATCCATCGTTCAATACCTTGTTTTTGGCATCTATGTGGATGTTTCCATATCTTTCATTCACTTTTATTTTAACTAACTTTTTGCTGATTAGCCATATGAAACAGATTTTCAACAGTAAAGCTGGTCAGAGACTGTCAAAAGCATACATAGTTCATATACGCCTGTTCTTTTCCTTTCCTCACTTGCTTTACTTTTCTGTTGTTTTGCTTATTTTTCTTTTTCTCTGTCTAATTTTTCCTTTAATTAAATTTTGTTCTTCTCTGATCTTTCAGTCATTTACTTTAATTTTCTGAAGTGTTCCTAATGTGTTCAGATTCTCTCTGTTGCCTTTTTCCATCACGGTTTTTATTGTCCCACACACAATACCCTTAGGGTCCTGTTTTCTCATCATCTCCTCCCTGCAGTGTCCAATAGGTCTTTCCCTCATTATTGTTTTCTTTCTCTCCAATCATTTTTCTTCTTTCTTTCCTCCAAGGAGCCACTTTGACACTTCTATCCTTGTGCACACTTGGGAGTCTTTCAGGTTTGTCTGTTATTGGAAGCAGAAGAGTATTTTCTTTAGGGTAGGGGATGTGAGGTGAGGGAATGATGCCTGTGGACTATTTCCGTGAGATCTGGCTTGCTGTCACAATCAGAAAGTCAGTCAAAATACGGGAGAGGTGAATTTCAATAACAAAGCCAAGGGTGATGTGTGAGGCTTGCTGTAGTAGATAAGGAAACAGTATATGCTGGAGAAATGGACACTGTGCAGATGGATAGGTCCTACTCTAATTAGGTACACTTTAATGCTGATGGGCATAATGATGAATCTAACAGGGCAATTACAATCCAGGTCCACACTACCATTCGATTCAGGCTCTATGTTATGGGCAAACTGACTCAGTGCATTTGTAACTTTAATCACAATCCCACCCCCCCTTTGAAACCCCTTCAGAAAACCTAGTTACTGTTCTGGGCAAACTCAACTCCACAAGCCCCCTAATCAATACCAAATGAAGGCCCTGACACCCTTTATGCCTCATTCCAAGTTTTCCTTTTTCTCTCACTCACAGTTTTGCATATTTATTTTAATATTTTCTCTCATATTTAGAGAGATTCATTCCAGCTTTTTAGAAGAATTTACTTCATTGGTATAGACCTACCCATAAACACGAATTTTCACTGGTATTGTTCACGTTAGTTTTAACTTTATGCTGTTTTTACTTACTTTAATCAGTTACAAATTTTAATTGAGTTTCAATATATGCAGGTTCAGCATGTCTATCTCCTCAATGTTTCTCACTTCTTCTTGGTAAACACTTTAAAAATCCTTTCCTCTAGCCTTTTGAAGTATATGGTACAATACTTTTATCTGTAGCACACCAGAACTTCTTACTCTTAACTTTAATTTAGTAACCATTGATCCACCTTTCCCCATCCCTCCAAACCTCCTGCTTTCCTCACCTTCTGGTAGTCACTTTTCTACTTTCAAGTTCTATCAGATCAACTTTTCCAGATTCTGCATGAATGCAGTCATGTGGCACTTGTCTTTGTGTGCCTGGATTATTTCACTTAATATAATTATCCCAGTTCCAACCATATTGTCAAACATGACAGGATTGTTTTGTTTTTTCGGCTGAATAGTATTTCATGGTGAATATGTACCATATTTTCTTTATCCATTCATTAGTAGGTACTTTGGTTGTTTCCATTTCTTGACTATTGTGACTAGCACTACAATGAATATAGGAGTACAGATACCTCTTTTCTTTTTTAGTGTTTTTATTACTGCATTATATCTATAAATGATAATGGCATTCATTTTGACATGATTACACATGCATGGAATACAATTTTCTCCATTTCAGTCTCCAGTACCTCCTCCATCCCTCTCCACTTCTTCCCACTCTTCCCCCCTTCTCAACTCCACTGGTCTCCCATTTATTTGTTGTTTTTATAAATTGGTACTTTATAGGTATGCATAAAAGTAGAATTCACTGTAGTACCTTCATACATGCACATACCATAACTTGGTCCACCTCATTCTGTAGTTCCTTCACTTTCCTATCACTACTCCCATCCCCATACAAAGTTTAGATTTTTTTTTCTAGTTCAGTGAAGAGCGCCATGGGTATTTTGATAGGGAGTACAGTAAATCAGTAGATTGTTTTGGGTAGAATGTACATTCAACAATATTGATTCTTCTAATCCAGGAATATGGAATGACTTTCTATTTTTATATATCTTTTTCAATTTCTTTAGTCAATTTTTAAATAATTTTAATTGCAGTGATCTTTCACCTTTGGTTAAATTTATTACCAGTGTTAATATAAATGTAATTACTTTCTGTATTCTTTTCCAGGTAATCCTCTATTCTATGTGACCAGCATTGCAATGATACCAAAATCAGACAAGTATACAACAAGAAAAAGGTTACTGGTCAATATGCTTGATGAAAATAGATAAAAAAAATCCTCAACAAAATACTAGTAAACAGAATCCAACAGTATATGGAAAGCACTATCACCTTGATCAAGTGGGATTGCATCCTAGAGATGCAAGGATGAATGCATATTTCATATAGACATTTTTTAAAGAGAGAGGACAGTGAAAAAGAGAGAATCAATTTTACTTAGTTTTTCATGTGGTTTTCCATTGCTCTGAAACTTTGTTGTGTATGTGGTGCTGGGGTTCAAATCCACATCCAGGCAAGTGCCATAACTGCTGAGCCACAGGTCCAGACCCATATACACAAATTTCTAAATGTTATACCTCATATCAATAAAGTATAGCTTATTCTTTACTCCCGAAGAAACCAAATAATACTTATGCAATTGTTTCATTCTGGAAAATGAAAAAAAAATCTGTGTGTGTGTGTGTGTGTGTGTGTGTGTGTGTGTGTGTATAGACATTTATATCTTTTATGGGAGGAAATGTAGAAGAGTCAAGAGGCTGGGGTGTGGGTAATATGGGTGTAATTCTGGATTAGGATGAAGGGCATATCATATTGTTACTACATATGAATTTATGATTGTACAACACAACTCCTCAATAAAATATTAAAAAAACAAAGGACAAAAACCATATGAACAATAGGGGGATAAAAGTCATCTGATAATTCAATATCCCTTCTTGATAAGAAAACTTTGAATAATTATTTATAGAAGGAAGGTACTTCAATATAAAAAAAGTATGTACAACAAGCCCCACAGTTAACATCATATTGAAAGGGAAAAATTGGGTTGGAGTAGTGGCTCGGCGGTTACGGCGCTTGCCCAGCATGCACAAGTACATGGAAACCCCAGCACCCATGTTCACAACTAAGTGTTAGAGCAATGAAAGTCATGTGAAAAACTCAATAAAAATTGATTTGCCCTGTCTCTCTCTCTCTTTCTCACTGTTCTTCTCTCTTTAAAAAAAATAAAAGGAAAAACTGACAGCCTGCCCTCTAAGATAGGATATGAGGCAAGGATACTCACTTTCATTCAATATATTACTGGAAATCATAACTAGAGCAATCAGTCAAGACAAGGAAATAAAGGGCATTCAAATAGGAAAGGATAATATCAAACTGTCACTATTTATATATGACAAATGATCCTATGTATGGAAAGACTCCAGCAAAAAACTGTAGTTGACTGATGAATTCAGCAAAATTACATGATACAAAACCAACATATGAAAATCAATAATATTGCTATGTAACAAAAGTGGATTATCTTACATAAACTTTTCACCCATCCTGCATATATCTAATTAACTTTTGATGAGGATATAATTTCACTTTAAATTTTTTTATTATGTCAACATTCTTTGTACTTCTACTGATGTACTTAGTACTTTTACTGATGTAGACAGAAACATTACAGAAGCCAGTGCTCATGGAAGAATTTTATAACATGCTTAATTTTGGGGGGAAGGTATCATATGGTATTGAATCTAGGGGTACTTAACCACTGAGTCACATCCCCACCTATTTTTATTTTTTATTTTGAGACAGGGTCTCGCTAAGTTGATTTGGACCTTGTTAAATAGCTGAGGCTGGCTTTGAACTTGCAATCCTCCTGCCTCAGCCTCCGGAGTGACTGGGATTACAGGGGTGCACTATCACTCCTGGTTTATACACTTAATTTTTAAGGAGTAGAAAATTCTACCCATGTTCCTTTCCTAGAAAAAGTGCTGAAAGTGCTGAGAAAAATCACTATCTTCTGTGGCTGGGGTCTACATTCAAATTCTTGCTGTCAGTTCTCTGCAGGACTCAGGTGAGTGCCTTTAAGAGTGGGTGAGGGACAGGGTGGGGAGAGGGCCTAGGAAGAATATCTAGGAGACTGGAGGGTGGGAATATGGGGGAATTATCTCAGAAGGAGATCTCTGACGTCCACGAGATATCCATTTAACTCAGGGGGTCTTCTGGGAGAAACAGCAACATGGGAAACCCAAGCTGGGCATCCATGACATGGCATTAGCCTTGGATAACTAAGTATATATACATTTGTTCTTGAATGTTTGATAATGTTTCCCCCTCAACTGTAACTCCACGTTCATCTAATAAATAAAAAAAAGAAAAAGAAAAAGAAAAAGAAACTGTTACAGAGGGGCTGGAGCGGGGGCTCAGCGACACTTGCCTTGTATGCGTGAGTACACAGCTTAGAACCCCAGCACCACGTACACAATGAAGTTCCTGAGCAACAAAACTCCATGAAAAACTAAATAAAATTGATTCTTTCTCAAAAAAAAAAAAAAAAAAAAAGAGTGGTCTCTAGTGGCAGGAATTGTAATCCCTGTGACTTTGACAATTTTGTTCTTTCTGGGGCATGTCAGGGCTCTTTTCATGTGTTTAAATGCCTTTCGTTGTTGTTGCTGTTCTTTGGTATAATTTCATGGATTGGTTTTTGGACTCTATCCTTTAATCTAAATAAACTGGATTATTTCACGTAGTTTAATGAATAGTTGTTAGGGGAAACTGCTGTTTTGGACCCTAAGTAGACATGTAAATAGGCAAGTTTCCTGCAACACCCACATCCTTCTCGAAGAGGCTCTTCCAACAGTCACTCATTAGTGGCACCCCCCCATATGAAACTCATTGAAAACTCATCACAGCTTGAGATCAGTGGTCCATGTTTGGCCAACTAGATTCTCTCTTCTAGAAATTTGAAGTTGTAACACAAGAACTCTTCCTTATCAGCATTTAAAATTATAAAGGCTGTTAAGCCAGAACTGGGAGTAGCAATAATTGACTCCCTTGTATATGTGCAGATAAATTTGAGTAACACAGAGGAAAAACACTAGTGACATGAGACAGAAGTAAAGTTAAGAATGTTTGGCATAATGGATGGAGTCAAAAATAGGCAGAGTATGAGAGATAAAAAGAAATACACACAGAGAAACATAGAAAATGGCGGCAGCATCAGAGTAAGGTAGTTAGGGAAAGAGAAGAAGAAAGGGATGGAAAGGCAAGGAGAAAATGATTAAAGAGAACAGAGGAGAAGAGATGAATGGAATGGTTGTCTCAGGTCCTCAAACCTCTCCAAATCTTGTCTTCAGCCCCCTCCACTACCATGAGAACAGAGACAGAATCCTTGTATTAAGGTGAGGTTGAATTCATTTGATTCTTTGTATTAAAATTATTCTAGAATAAGATAGAACGTACCTCTAGTCTATGCATGTCTAGCAATAGTAATTTCCATCATATCTGTTCCATGCACCTTCTATAAATTTAGGTTTCATGGATTCTGTGTATTTAAAAAGTTACCAAAATTCATTAGCAAGCCATTATCACATTAAATCTACAATGAAGACGTTTTTGTTGAATGATGTTGAAATATTGCCATAGAGCTTCATAATTTGTAGTGCTTTGTTAAATTCATTGATTGATCCAAATAATTCATCAGTGTTTAAAAGAATTGTGTAATAATAAGAATCATTGACATTGACAATGAACCAAATAGTGGTCTATCATGTTCTAAAACATCAGTGTAAAAGGTCTATCATGTTCTAAAACATCAGTGTAAAATACATATACTTTTCATGAAACTAACCTTATTTTTGATTTAAACTTAAATAAGTCAGGTAAAAAAATAATTACTTGTCCTGTTGTTATATTATTTTACTATTGCATTTTTTTAAAGAGAGAGTGACGGAGAGAGAGACAGACAGAGAAAATCAATTTTATTTAGCTTTTCAGGTTGCTTTTGTTGCGTCAACATTTTGTTGCGTACATGGTGCTGAGGTTCAAACCCACATACTTGTGCATGCCATGCAAGCGCCATAACTGCTGAGCCACCGCTCCAGCCCCTATTTTACTATTTTAAATAACAATTTCATTAGTGTTATAATTTGCTATCATTTGACTTATGAACTCCTGTACTCATAAGGACTTTACACTTAATTTTTATGTTTGTGTGTGTGTGTGTAAACACATTATATATAAGAAATATTAGGAATATAATTTAAGTGATATTAGATTAGATTGGCTAATATTTTCCCTCTAAGAAGTGTCATACCATAATTCAAATTTGAGAAACAGTGGAATTAAGAACTGTAGTTGTTTTCTAAATGAAACTTTGTTCTTAAATCAGTCTACTTTTCATTTTTTTTTTTGTAACACTCTCAAATTTACCCACTGGACTTATTCTGTGGTAGATGTTTTAAAGGGTCAAATAAGTTTAGATTTTGTTTTGAGTAGTTAAAAAGAATCTCTCTCTCCCTGTCTTTCTCTCTCTCTCTCTCTCTCCCTCCCTCCCTTCTCTACCTCTCTCTGTGTACCTTCCCAACCCATAAGTTTTTCAGCAGACTTTAGTTTTTCCTTTGAAATCCAAGAAGTAATTGATTATTTCTCTTGGTGTGAATACTATTTTACCGAGACCAAGCTTGTGGTGTGAAGTAGGAAGCAAAGTGACTTCTCTTTGTGGTTTCCCACTGCCCACCATGGCTGGTTAGTCTCCTGGAGATGTCACACTAAGCAGCATGTACAAAGAAACCATCTCAGTTATAGGGAAAGTAGCTCATGTTGTTAGAACAAAGCCAACATTTTGTATTTGGAGTTCAGCATTCCAATGGACTTGGTAGTCAACTGATGCAAGTAGCACAAGTGAAATGCTAAATCATAATGCAGAATTTAAAGAGACCAATGATGCATTCCTTTTATATCTTTCTCAAAACACAAATAAATTTTAACTTAATGCATAATTAAATATAATTAAATAGCTCTTTTTTCTGAAATGAATGTTTGAGAAGGACTAAAAAGAGTTTCACTTCTCTGAGAGTCCTAGAAAAAGACTCTGTAATGGTTTTTCCCTATGTTACTGTGGATTCTCCAGAAAACAATCATATAAAACTAAGCATAGGATATACTTGTGTATGTGTATCTCAAGAAATTGGCTATGTGACTATGGGTTGGTGAGTCTGAAATCTGTAGGACGGGCCAATAGGCTAGAGACTCTTGAGTATCAATTGATGCTGCAGTCTTGAGTCAAAATTGAAAAACACTGATTAAATGAATTGACAAAGATACACAAATCATGGAAAGACCTTACATGTTCATAGATTGGAAGAATTAATATTGTTAAAATATCCATACTACTGAAAGTGATCTATAGATTCAACATAATAACAAATGTCAAAATCCAAAGACATTTTCACAAAACTAGAACAATCTTAAATTTCATGTGGAAGCACAAAAGATCTTAAATCACCAAAGCAATCTTGAGCAAAAAGAACAACGCTAAAGCATCAGAATACCTGATTTTAAGACATACTGTAGAGTCATAGTAGTCAAAAAAAAACAGTACTGGCATAAAGAAAAATACATTAACCAATGGAATGAATAGAGATCCCATTAATAAACCCACATATCTAATACCACCAAATGATTCTAGACAAAGGGGCCAAAAGCCTACACTAAAGAAAGAACAGCCGCTTCAATAAACAGTACCAGAAACACGGGATTGGAGATGCAGAAGACTGAAACTTAACTCCTACCTTTCACCCTGTACAAAAATCAACTCCTAATGTATCAAGGAGCTAAATGTAAGGTCTGAAACTGAAAGTACTAGTAAAAAAAAACTACAAGGAAACGTTGGTACAGACTAGGATTTTCTGGATAAGACCTCAAAAGCAGAGGAAACAAAATCAAATATAGACAAATGAGATTACATCAAACTAAAAGCTTCTGCACACCAAAGGAAACAATCAACAGAGGAAGAGACAACTTATAGATGGGAGACAATATTTGCCAACTCTTTATTTGACAGAGGGTTAATATCGTCAAAAAATTAAAACAAAAGTCAAGTAATCCAGCTTAAAAATGGATAAATACTTCTTTTTTTTTTTTTTCAGGGCTGAGGATCAAACTCGGGGCCTTGCAGCGTGCTAGGCAAGCACTCTGCCACTGAGCTAAATCCCCAAACCTGATAAATACTTCTTGAAAGAAGAAATACAAAGGGCCAATAAATATATAAGAAAATCCTCAATATCATTAGCCATCAGGGAAATGCAAATAAATACTACCATGAGATAAAATCTCACCTCACTAGAATGATTATTATCAACAAAAGAATAACCACAGCAAAAACAAATACTGGTAAGAATGTGGAGAAAAACTCAGACTCTATTGGTGGGAATACAAATTAGTATTGCCACTATAGAGAACAGAGTACCGAGGGTCCTCAAAAAACTAAAAGTAGATCTACAATATGATCTAACTATCCCACTCTGGCTATATATTTAAAGGAAATGAAATCAGCATACTGAAGATATGTTTGCATGCCCATGCTTATTGCAGCATTAGTCACAGTAGCTAAACTATGGAATCAATCTAGGTGTCCATCAATAGGTGGGCAATAGATCAATAAATAAATTTGTTGAAATGTCATATATTTACATAATGGCATATCGTTTAGTCATGAGGAAGAATGAAATCCTGCCATTTGTAGCAAAATGGATGGAATTGGAAACCATTAAGTGAAATAAGCCAGACACAAAAAGACTAGTACTATGTGTTCTCTCTTTTATGTGGAAGTTAAAAAAGTCAACCTGAAAGTAGAAGAGTGATTATTACAGGGTGGAGGGAAAGTGCAAAAGGGAGGTTGGAATTGGGCAGTGCATATTACATTGAATCCCATTAATATGTTCCATTAAAATACATTATAAAATGATAAAGCATTTATGGAAATAGAAAAAAATGCGAATGTACTCTTCAGAGAAATATTTGTTTTGTTCTTAAGTATTTCATATCAACTGAAGGAAGCTCTCACCCATGTTATCAAAGACAATTCCATATATTTATTGTCAACTGTTGTAGATGCTGACCATTTCTACAAAATACTTCCACAACACCATCTAAATTAACATTTGAGTATCCAGATGCTGTAGCTCGGCCAAGTGGACACATAAATTTAACCATCAAATTCCCTAAATCTGGTCAGTATCTTCCACATTTTGACTTGTAGAACCTCAACTTTCCTTCTCTAATATGTTCCTCAAATTCCCAAGAAGGAAGTTCACATTCATTTTTACTTCTGAACCCATTTATTTTCATCTTTCTGTAGCTCTAGTCTCTATGCTAAAATTTATCTTCCGATTTCTGGTGCTTTCGTGAAATTTCTGACTCTCTTCTCAGGCCACCCTTCCAGTGGTGATGATGAGTTCCTGATCTTTGAAATATCCCTTCCCTACTATCTTTTCTGGCTTCTTTAACCTCTGCCAGGATATCATCTGGTTGGGTTCTGTACATGGTAGGTGACCATAACTTTTATTCCCATTGCATTTGAAACTGTTATTGCCTTACTTTTATTGAGTTTTTGAAGATTTCTGTCAAACATTATTATGAGAGTAATAAGAGGCATTCCTGTGGATTCATTGGCTGTTTCACATAGCAGTTCATATCTTGAGTCCTATCAGAAACACAAGTGAGATAGGTCACTCAAACAATAATATAAGCCCCATCTCTATATTTTAATTCAGTTGCATAAAAGCCCCAAACTAGAAGAAAGTATAATTTGGACTTGTTCTTAATTGGAAGCCTTGTTTTCTTAGGAAATTATAATTCCAATTTTGTGTAAATCAAGTGTACAGAAACAAAAAGCAAATTCTTCAGCATAGAAGTCTTAGGTTTAATAATAAGGGACCTCTCCCATTTCCACTCTTAATTTCTGGATCTGTGTATGGTGTAGAGTCTGGAGATAGTACCATTTATTGGTCACTGATTTCAAGTGCCCTATTTTCACTCCCCTGAGTTGGTGCTATAACGGAAACTTCATTAGGCTATTTGCTGGGACATGTCCATGATAGGACATGTTGTAAAATTAACAAATTCTGTGAGGATGATCTGATGCCCACATTTGTTTTGTTATAAAATGAGTTTATTCTTTAAGGACAATATTTTGTTGTATAACATGTCAGTGAATAAGACATTTGCTAAGTCCATGAATAAGAGAGTATGTTAATTTCTTAGAGCTAACATAATGAAGTACTACAGAATAGGTGGCTAAACACAATATGACTGTATTTTCACACAGTTCTGGATACTACAAATCCAAAATTCAGGTGGCAAAAGGATCTTGATCTCTTAAGGGTTTAGGGGGAATCTGTTCCATGTTTTTAGCTTCTCAGGTTGTTAATAATCCATAGAGATTTTTTATTTTCAGCTGCATAACTACAATCATATGTCATTCCCCTTCATGTTTTCACATTATCTTACTAAAAGGAGAGCAGTCAAATTGGATTAAGAACTCCCCCTACTCCACTATGACATCATCTTAACTAATTACATTTGCATTGATTCTATTTCTAAATTTGTCACATTCTGATGTAAAGGAGGTTAGGACTTCAACATATTTTTGGGAGGCCACAATTCAACTTGTAACAGAATGTTACAAGAAACATTGGGGACCAGGAAACTAACAATATCTGGGGATAGATATACATGTTCCTGAGGACAAAATAGTGCCTCCACTTTGACAAAGAAAGGATCCAAGGAAATTCACCTTCCATTAGGTAGCTGGCTGTTCTGCCTATTGGTGCCATATCAGCTCAGAGTTGGCCTTTATGGTTGACAAACTAGGCATGTAGCAAATATGGTAACCCTGCTATCTTGGGGAGAAGAAGTCCATGTTGCTAAGCCTCACTGGTATGGTTTGAATAGTTTCTCCCCAAATTAAATATTGTAATATAATTCATGAGTTGTAATATTAAGCTGAATGGTGTTTAGAGGTGATTAGATTGTGAATGAGATTAGTGCCATTATCAAAAAAGCTAAAGGATCCTGTTTGTTCCTTCACCATTTGAGGACATATGAAGAGGGACCATCTATGAAAGAGGAAATGGGGCCTCATCAGATGTCAGATCTTCTGGTGCTCTGATCTTGGATTGCCAGTCTCTAATACTGTGAGAAATTAATTTCAGTTGTCTATAAGTTACCAAGTTTATGAACTAACACATAAAATCTCCTACTTTATTAACATGATCACTTTGTTCAAGCACTGGATTGACTGGGTAAGGAAGTTGAATGGCATCTCTAATGGGGATCACTCAGTCCCTTTGTAACAATAGACTCCTCTGCAGTGGATGCTCTCTGGTAGGATTTTATATATGATATAAATATTATAATATTCCATAATCAGTCCAAGAAATCTATATATTTATCTCTCTCCCAGAACTCTTTGCCACCAATTTTCTGATTTTGTTTCCCCAAGTAATCTAATGAAATGAGCATCCTATTTGCTTCTGCTGGGAATCATCTTATTTTTCCAAGATTCTGATGACATGAACTTTTCTTTGGCCTCTCCTTGGACTCCCTTTGGATTCTTAAAGTACAACGTCTCTTTTTCCACAAAGTGAAAAATCAAATGTGCTACCAGAAATTCTTCCTACTGAGAATATTCCCATTTTAGACTATCTCTCAGACTACCACAACTGAGGCTGTCCACTACAGAAAGTCAGTATCTTTTAAACAAACAATTGTTCTCCTTAGGTAATAATCATAGTCAATTTCCCATGAGGCTACAGAAGTGGTTTGAAGGACTGTGTGATAGCAGAAAAAATAGGAACTATAAGGTTTGATTCTTTTTTTATTACTTGTTAAAGATAGTCTTACAATTAGGAGGGAATCATTGTCATAATCAAGAACAACTGTATAATGACAGAGCAAGCCAAGGCTGATGCCATTCCATGGTTTCCCCCCTTGAGTTCCCCATGGTTCCATGTTTCCTTCTACTTAACTTAAGGTTTGAATCTGTTCAGAGAATTTATTTGAGTTGTTTAGACCTCCTCTGCCCAATTTCATTTGTTAGTAATGCATACATCAACTTTTAAGATTCAGTTTATGATGAGAACTGAGGTCAGATAGACCTCTGGTTATCATACTCAGTTATTGTTTAGTTGTATCATGATCCATTAGCATGCTAGAAACACCTTTACAAATGGTAAAACAGTTGTTTGCAAAATGGAGTTTGGTTTTGTCCTAAATTATTAGCATCTATCTTATGTTTCTAATATAAAGTGATATTGGAGATTCCAAAATATGTTCCTAAAAAGCTCTTGTGTAAGACAATGCAAGAGTGTTCAGAGTTGAAATGATTGGGTTATGGGATCCTTAACCTAATCAGTGGTTTTATTCACTGATCTGGATTAACTATGCAGTAACTGTAGGTAGGTAGGATGTGGTTGGAAGAAGCAGATCCCTGGAGTTGTGATTTTGCTCCTGGTGAGATCTCTCTGCCATGTCCTAACTGCTTTCTTCTTCCATGCCCTTCCACCACGCTGTTCTGCTTCACCTTGGGCCCAGAGATATGGAGTCAGCCAACCATGGACTAAACTTTTAAAATCATGAGCCAAAATAAAATTTTCATTCTCTGCCTCATTCTTGTCAGGTCTTTTGGTTACGATGACAAAAAAAAAAAAAAAAAAAAAAAAAAAAAAAAAAAAAAAAAAAAAAAAAAAAAAAAAAAAGCTAACTAAAACAGAGTATCTCTATAACAGAGGGTTCCAGTACCTCTTAGATACAGTAGCTTTTGAGGTGCAAGTGATGGATAACTTATAACATAACATGGACCCATTTTTGGTCTTGGAATCCTAAAACTGGTGTCTTTGTAGATGACTCAGAAAATGGATAACAGGTATTAATAATTGCAGCACACTCTTCCTCCAGTGTCCAAAGGCATACTAAATGTACTGCCTTTTTCTTTAGAGTAGGAAATTAAAGATACAATTAATTTTTGCTCACTTTGTGGGTATATCTGTACATAATCTACACCAGGATTCCAGATTTGCAATTTGGAATGGTTCCAAATCCTGTGGGTCATATCTCCTATTCACTATTACATAAGTCTTATTAAGGCAACTAGGTGCTTGTAACCTGCTGTATATCAGGTCTATATAGTGTTATGTCTTCAATGTAATGGAGTCAAGTGGTACTTTCTAGAATTTCAACATAGTCAAGATAACTCTGGACTATACTATGACAGAGATTGGGAATGTTGATATAGTTTTGAGGTTTAGATGATTCTCTTTTGATTTTCTTTACTAAGCCACAGATATTGCCTCTTGGAAACTTAACTATGATTATTAGCCAAGGAGGACAAATGTCTGTTTGTTTGACCTTCTCTACTGGACAGCTGCTATATTCTAGTTCCATTTGTGGCAGTCTGAAACGAAAAAATTCTCAATGGTTAGAACTTCTGGCAGCACAATTGGTTTTCCACTTTCTGTGGAAGGAGAGAAGTGCACTTTAAGGATCCAAAAATGAGTTAATGGAAAGATTAACGGGATGCTCATTTCATCAGAATCTTGAAAAAAAGTTGATTCCTAGAAGAGGCTAATGGGATGCCCATTTCATCAGCTACTTGGAAAAACAAGATAGATCAAAACAAAGCAAAATCAAGCCACTGTCTTGGCCAATAACTACACTCCAAGGACCAGCAACTGTGCTGATTTGACTCAGCTACAGCGATTGGTAATATCAATACATCAACATGATTCTAGTTCATCCATTTGGTTTTTGTACCCACCAAACTGAAGAATTAAATGGGGATAAGCAGGAATCACCATTACTGCTTCTTTTGTTTAGTAGCACTAATTTTTATATTTTTCTTGCAGGGATACGGCATTGTTTTCTGTTCACTATTTAGCAGATGAAATTTCAGGGGATATTTTTCAGGGTATATGGTTCTTCCAACCATAATGACATTTATTTTATGGATCAGAAACCAATGTGAGGATGTTTCTAGTTATTAATCATGATTATTTCAGGCATAGAATCAGAAAGATGGGAAATAATTATGAGAAAGGGGCATTGTCCACTGTCCACTCTCAGACAGATGTGGGCCAAGACTCCATTTATTTCCAGACTTTTTGCCCTTGGTAATTAGCAAGGGCAAAATTTGGACCACTAACTAATAGCTTAAAGGCAGCATGATAATTTTTCATTCCCAGTTCATTATGAACCTGCTAAATGGCAATGGATTCTCTGGAGGAAAATTTATATGATACACTGTGTCCACATTTCAGGATGATTTCTTAAAATAACAACAGCAGTAAAAATCCGGACTAGTCTCTATTTGAAAAGACTCAGGAGTGAATTGGGCAAAAGACCTAGCATTCTAAATGGCACTTTGATCTGGGTTATTGCGTATCAGAGGAAAAATTAGTTTGATAATATTGACCAAGTAATATTTCAGAATACTGACAATCTACTCTGTTCCTAAGGTTTTCGCAAAAACATTAGCTACAATCATAAATCCACATGGGTCAAAACATTAACATTGTCATTCTGTCTTTGTGCTTCATTGTAATAATTTTACTGACCTCATCCTTGAAACAAAGTACTGCCACATGGCCCTTATTACTCCAAGACTTCATCTTTCTCATTGAAATTAGAAAGTCCAATTCTTCAGTAGCATATCTGCTACAGATAATAGACAAAGAAGAACTTTTCAAGTACTAGTGCTTACTGTCAATGTATTCTTACTGTTTTGAGAAAGGATATGTTCTCCAGTCCCTCCTAGAGATGTGGTTAGTGTGCGGTTGAGTAGGTCATAAGTAGATACACCCACCATAAACACTTCCCTATGACTTTGGGTTTTTCCTTTTTGTTCCAGAGAAGTGCCATCATCTTATTATTGTAGGTCACCACTGAATCCAGATTTTAGCAAACCTTTTGAGCCTGTCCTGGGAATTTCATTTGACATACAGAGGATCCTAAGTGAGCCTTGCATTAATTTGTAAATTCCTCTAAACTGTCATTGTATTTTCATATAATTTGTTTAAATTCTTCAGAATCTATTTACAAACATGCTTTCCCTAACCATATGCCCTGATAATAAGAATTTTCAGGGTTCTCACACACCTATGATGTAGAACCTATTTTATACCTGAAAATTTGAAATTCTATTTCTGGCATCAAAACACTGAATAATGGTTAAGGTTCACCTTGAAAAGAATGAGAATGTCTTTGCAAAGCCAGCAATGCTGAAGAAATCACTGAAAATAAGTTTTGAGTCCCACAGGAAGGCACTCAGGACACCACTGGTGGGACACCCATCCGGATCAACCTTGCTCAGGACCAACCAGGGGAGGTTCCCAGCCCGGAGCAGCCCTGCCTACCTATGCCCTCTGTTCCTGGTGGGCCTGTTTGAGTCCTGCCTGAAGGTGCTCAGGACAGCACTGGTAGGACACCCTTCCAGAGCAGCTCTGCTCAGGATCTATTAGGGGAGCTTCCTCCCCTGGAGCAGCCCCTGCCTACCGACACCCTGCGTTCCTTTTGGGGCCTGTTTGAGTCCTGCTGGAAGGTAGGTTTCAGTTTTGGTAAATCCAGATTTGCAACCTTGAGCCTGGAACCAAAAGATAGAGTAACACCAGAACCCAGGCAGAAACAGCATCTGGAAGAAGGTGATCATCAAAGTGTTGGTGGCTCATCTGACCATTTGAGTTGCAAGGAAAAACCACTTGAGGAACTACCTGCTTTCCCCTAGGAAACCCCAACAAAAAGGGGGTGATCACCACTGACTCCCTTTAAATCAAACAGATTATCAGAACATATTTTGAAAAGCTATACTCCTCTAAATCAGATAATCTGGATGGTATTTCTAGACACATACAACATCCTCAAATTGACACAGGATGAAATTGAAATCCTAAACAGCCCAATGACAGGCACTGAAATCCAAAGAGCAATTAAAAGTCTTCCAAAGAAGAAAAGCCCAGGACCTGATGGATTTTCTGCAGAGTTTTACCACACCTTTGAAAAAGAGCTAACACCTCTCCTTATGAAGCTAGTCCAAGAAATTGAAAAAGAAGGAACTCTCCTAAATACTTTTTATGAAGCAATCGTAACTTTGATACCAAAACCCAACAAAGACACATCAAAAAAAGAAAACTACAGACCAATGTCCCTTATGAATATTGATGCAAAAATCCTTAATATAGTTCTTGCAAACTGCATTCAAAAACACATCAAGAAAATAATTCATCATGATCAAGTGGGCTTCACTCCAGGTATGCAAGGCTGGTTCAACAAACAGAAATCAATATATGTAATGCATCACTTAAACAGAATTATGGACAAAAACTATACAATCATCTCAATAGATGCAAAAAAGGCCTTTGATAAAATTCAGCACCCATTTATTCTTAAAACTCTAGAGAAAATAGAGATTAGAGGAACTTAACTTTGTAAAGGCCATGTACGCCAAACCCTCAGCTAGTATAATATTAAACAGAGAAAGGTTGAAAGCATTTCTGCTGAACACGAGAACAAGACAAGGTTGCCCGGTTTCACCACTTTTATTGAAATTAGATCCTTATCTCTCAATGTGCACAAAAATCAATTCTAAATGGATCAAGGAATTAGGAATTAAACTAGGTACCATACAACTGCTAGAAGAAAAATTAGGACCATCACTCCAGCATTTGGGAGTAGGCAAAGACTTTCTCAACATGTCTCCTAAAGTGAAAGAATTACAGTCTAAAATCAATGAGTGGGATGCCATTAAACAAAAAAAAGTTTTTGTACAGCCAAGGAAATAGTCAAAACAGTCAAGAGACAACCTACAGAATGGGAGAGAATCATGGCCTGTGATCCCTGTGACAGGGGACTAATTTCCAAAATTTACAAAGAACTCAATAACAAAAACACAAACAATCCAATCAATAAATGGGCCAGGGAGCTAAACAGAAACTTCTCAACAGAGGAAACTGAGCAAGCCAATGAATACATGAGAAAGTGTTCTAAATCACTGGTAATCAGAGAAACGCACATCAAAATTACATTAAGATTTCACCTCACTCCAGTCAGACTGGCAAAGATGAAGAATACAAATAATAGCAAATGCTAGAGGGGTTGTGGGGAGATAAGACCACTAGCACACTGTTGATGGAATTACAGACTGGTCCAGCCACTCTGGAAAGCAGTGTGGAGACTTCTCAAAAAGTTAGTGTTGGATCCACCATATGATCCAGCTTTCTCTCTTCTGAGTATTTTCCCAGAGGAGTTAGAATCAGCACATTCCAGCAACACAGCAATATCCATGTTCATAGCAGCTCAATTTACAATACCTAAGTTATGGAACCAACTCAGATTTCCCTCACTGGATGAATGGATCCAAAAGCTCTGGTATATATATGCAGTGGAGTTCTACTCAGCTATTAGAAACAATGATATTGCATCTATTGAAGGTAAATGGATGGCATTGGAAGAAATCATACTGAGTGAAGTTAGTCAAACACAGAGAGTCAAGGGCCCAATGTTATCCCTCATTTGTGGAGGCTGGACCTAAACCCAGGCTTGGGAGTGAAGTAGACAAACTCATGTTTTAGATTCATAGAACAAAAATGCAATATGTTAATATTTATGAGATACAGTTGCAAGATACTTCATAAGATATTTGAACAAGCTATGCTGCATACCTACACAAAAATGTAAATGTTTAATCCCATTGTCAAATATTTTGAAGAATAACAAGGGATGATAGGAAAGGAGGAGAAGGGGAAATGTTGGAACTGAGATAAAGCAAGGTACATTCCAAGCAATTATAAGTATCACTGTATATACTATAGCTATATATATAAAATTTTCTTCATAGGTATAAGAATTATGTCACTGTATTTGGGTTTTTAAGAAACAATATAGGACCCAGAAGAACGGCAAGGGATCAGCAGACAGGAGGAGGGAAGTAGAGGGATGCATGGGGGGGATATTGAAAAAATTGTAATGCTGAACTGTGTACATGAAGG
>PVKS010035103.1:0-20337 GCA_004027875.1 Aplodontia rufa
AAGTGACTTACCCAGGGTTCCATCACCAGTGGGTAACAGGAGCTGAAATCACCCCAGTTCTGTGGACAGCCCAGGCTTTGCTACCCCGTATGTAACAGGCAATACACACAGGTGATTCACCACAAACCCAGGCTCACTTGGGGACAGAAACAGAATGGATTGGAAAACTGCACAAAGGAGGGTACAGGGAGTCTCAGGCCTCCAGGAAAAGACAAGGCCCCTCTGGCCAGGATTCAATATACCCTGATCAGCCAGACTAGAAGCCCTGCTACCTGTGGCAAAACCTGCTTTCAGAAGGCAGAAAGGGGGCCTGGAGCTGTGGCTCAGGGGTCATGACGCTTGCCTGGCATGCACAAGTACGTGAGTTCAAACCCCAGCACCACGTACACAATGAAGTTTCTGATCAACGAAAGCCACATGAAAAACAGAAGGCAGAAAGGGCCAGGGGGGGTTAACTGAGTTATTTCCCATCTCTAAGACTCAGTTTCTCCTCATTCACATGGTCCTGGTGATCTAAGTTCCACCTTATGTCCTTCACGCATAATAACAGAGGAGGTACAGGATGGTGAACCCCAAGTGGTATGAGGGTAAGTTGTGTATGACGAGAGGGATGGAGTGGTCTCCCCTACCTGTGTTTCATATGTAGGGAGCCTGATGATAAGTCTGCTGCAACCCCAAGAGAGAGAGAATTTTCCATCTCCTCAGTGGCACCAAGTGTGGAGCCAAGTGGTCCCCAAGCTCTTGGGATGTCTTTGCCAATCCCCCCACCCACTCTGCAGACATATGCAGCATCGTTGGAGCTCTGCTCCTTAAGCACCCACCTGGGCATCCCTCACACAGCTGCCATATTGAAGGGCTACCTCTGGAGCCTGAAGGAAGTGCTGGTTTGCTGATGTTTAGATTCTAAATAAACATCGTGACCCACTATTTCATTCCTGACTTTCCTTTCAGAGATTTGCCAGCAGGCACAGATCTCAGGATGTGAGATGGGACTTAGCAGCCCTTGGCACTAGGATGCCAGGAAGCTACTATGGGAAAAAAATCAACCTGGAGCAGCAAGGTTTGTGGAATAACCCAAGGACTAAGTCAGAGGGAAGCCTGGGACTTACTTTGCAGTGAAGCAGAGCCTGGAAAGGAAGAGTAATTGCTTAGATAAAATGGAAAGTTAAAATCCCTTCCTACTTACTGTCAGTATCCATGACCATACCCGTTTCTAGATCATAAGCTCCAGGTACAGAGATGTACCTGTTACCCACCTACATCAGGAGCCATGGCTCCTACGCTCTGGAACTGGGGGAGTTCCTAGACCAGGTGATACCAAATAGAAGAGCAACTTCCCCTGCTTGATGTGAATACCCTGCTTTCCTTTTCACTCAAAATCAACTCCTGGCTGCATATCAGCAGATTCAAATATCCTTACCCCCATGTCAGCAAAGACCTGGGCCAACCTGGAGTTCTCCAGAAAAACTAACAAAACGAATGCTGTTCAAAAAATACGTGCAGGGGGTGGCTAGGCCTCGCTTCCCTCTTCCCCACACTTTCACATTCACAAG
Source organism: Aplodontia rufa (assembly GCA_004027875.1). Classification (NCBI taxonomy): domain Eukaryota; kingdom Metazoa; phylum Chordata; class Mammalia; order Rodentia; family Aplodontiidae; genus Aplodontia; species Aplodontia rufa. Next base: position 1,554 of record PVKS010035103.1, read on the forward strand.
GAGAACTTGAGTTAAAACCAAATTGAAAAAGGGAGACAGGGACTCTGTTCCTGGACTCTGTTCATATCTCACTTCCCGCTGGACATAGGCAGAGGTCCAGAGGTGGATAACAGCATTCATAGGGGAATAATGATTAAGGTGAAATATCAGGGCATACCTATCAGAGTGTTTTCAAAAAACAGACAAACAAAACCTGATAATGCCAAGAATTGGCAAGGAAGAAGAGCAGCCCTAACCCTCACTGTTGCTGGAAGGAATGCAAATGGGACAGCCACTTTGAAAGTTAGCTTGGCAATTTCCGACAACTTTTTTTTAATAAAATTTTTTTTAAAGAGAGAAGGACAGTGAGAGAGAGAGAAAGAGAAAGAGAGAGAGAGAGACGGAGAGAAAATTAATTTTTATTGAGTTTTTTCACATGGCCTTCATTGCTCCAGCACTTAGTTGTGTACATGGGTGCTAGGGTTTGAACCCGTGTACTTGTACATGATGGGTAAGCACTGTAACCACTGAACCACCACTGCTCCTTGGTAGTTGCCCTCCAGAAATGGAAACTTATATTCTTACAAAAACTTACACACATGTTTATAAAAGCTCTAATGTGAGCTTCCAAAATCTAGGGGGAAAAAAAACCCAAAAATGTCCCTCCAGGGGTGAATGAATAAACAAACTTTGGTACATACATGCAGTGGAATCCTTCTCAGCAATAAAACAAAACACATTAATGGCACACACAAAAACCAGTGTGGATAACCAGACATTATGCCCAGTGACAAGGGCCAGTCTCAAAAAGCTCCATTCTGTCTTACTCTATTCACGTGACATTTGTGAAAAGGCAAAATTCTGGAGATAGGAAATGGATTAATGGTCACTAGGGTTTGGGGTAAAAAGGTCATTATTAATGGCAGATAGAAATTTGGGCCATATATTGACTGGTGGTCACATGACTGTGTCAAACATGAGCTATAAAAAAATAAATTACTTTGAATGTAAATTATAACTCAGAGAACCCAACTTTACGTAAATAAATGTCCTAAAGTTTGGAAAGACAACTAATAGAAAAGAAGGAGGTGGGAATTTTAGTTCTGAGTACATTGATAATATAAATGTGGATTTAATCACAGAAATAGCTGCCCTACTGAGAGCTCACTCTATAGCAACTCTACAGGGTGAGCTCAGTGTCATCGTTTTTTGTCTTCACAACAGCAAGAGGCCAAAAGGCCTCAGAGAGTTGCTATAGCTCCACGTGGGGCCATGGGGTAAGTTCTGCGCATGTCACTCCTGAACTCGCACACTCTTCCTTAACCACACCCCTTGCTTCTCAGGATGCTTCACGCTAGGAACAGAACAAAAGCTGCTTTCAGTGTAAGCCATACTTAGGTAAGAACCCACGCTCTTCCTGGGATTAGGTCTCCATGTTAGTCAAGTGGGTAGACTGCACCCACATTACCATCCACTTTTGAATCCAGTGAAAAATGACTGTTTATAATTGATCATTTTTTCAAATTGGTTGAGTTAATAGACAAATTAGAGCAATTAAAAAAAAAAAAAGAATATCCAAATGACCTGAAATCAGGGACACAGATATGTGTACACCCATGTTTGTACCAGCATTATTCACAGAGCCAAAACATTGGAAATAACCCAGGGATCTATTTATGGATCATAAATAGAAATTTGTATGTTTAGATATATATTTATATATGTGTGTTTATGTGTACAGAAGTCAATGGAATATTACTTTCTTAAAAAAAAAAGGACAGACAGACAGAGAGAGAGAAAGAGAATCAATTTTATTTCGTTTTTCATGTGACTTTCTTGCACTGACACTTCATTGTGTATGAGGTGCTGGGGTTCGAACTCACATACTCATGCATGCCAAGCAAGAGCTATAACTGCTGAGGGAAGGGAAGAAATTCTGATACATGATACAACATGGATGAATCTTGAGTACATTGTGCTAAGTGAAATAAGCCAGCCACAGAAGGCCAAATACTGTAGGATTCCACTCCTATGAGGCACCTAGAATACTTAAATTCATACAGACAGAAAGTGAAAGGGTGGTTTCCAGAATCTGAGGGAAGGTTGGGAATGAAGAGTTGGTGCTCAATGAGCACAGAGTATCAATGCTGTAGCGGTGGATAGTGATAAAGTTGTGCTACTGTGAGTGTGCTTAATACCACTCAACTGTACATGGTAAATTTTATGTGATATGTGCAACAATTTATAAATCAGTTAGACAGATTGAAGCTGGCATAATTTATCCAATTTAATGACTATAAAATAATAACAACACTATCTGTTGAGTTCTTGCTCCACATTGGGCTTACGTCAAGAACTTTGCATGTGTAAACTGACTTAATTTTTCCTAAAATGCATGGCACAGGGCCCATCATGCTGTCCCCTCTCTTCTGTAGAGAAGAGTGCATGAAGTCCCCATGATGTTGACCAGCATCCCTAGCGGTGGTCCCACAGCCAGCATTTTCAGGTTGAGACGTGAATTCCCTTATGGCCTGAGTCTTTAGGAAACATTCGCCACACACATGGCATTGTGTTAAAAGGATAATAGGTACCTGAGTCTCAGGGGCTTGGTACCCCACTCCTGTGTTGGTTCTGGGAAGAAAGGACAGCTCTAGTATATAAGAGGGACACAAAGGAGATCAATACGATAAGAGAAAATAGAAGATAGAGTGGCTTGGGGGACACAAGGCCCCCCAAAATTGCAGAATTGGGCCATAATATTGGAATTTCTGTAGGATGTGGTATAGGCCCAGAGCACAGTCTATAAAATGAAGAGAGAAAAGGAAGAAAAAGTAGATATGGAGATTAATGTCAATGGAATAACAACCTTAAGGTTTTTGGGTGGGCACAGAAGAAAAGAGATAGTAGCAGGTAGGCATACATCAAGATTTGCCTTCAGCATGCCAACTACAGGTGAATAGTTGAGACTTTTCAGCCCACAACCCTCCTCCAGGGAGACTGCTCCTGAAAGCAATGATCCTAAAACCTTACTAAGTGTCAGCATCACCTGACGTATCTCAAACTCCAGGTTTCTTGCCCCAGTCCCAGAGTTTCCAATTCAGTAGATCTGGGTGGGGCCCAAGACTTGGCATCTCTAATAATTTCCCCAGTGCTACTGAGGCAGCTGGTCTAGACATTACTCCTTGATGACCACCAGGGGCCATCCCTGGAGGTCCACCACCCGACATGTCTGGAGAAGAACTTTGGACACAGACACATCCTATCCTCTTGATTTTATCTAGAATTTTGCAAGCCCTCACCACCTCTCACCCTTATGCCAAACTGGACCAAGAGAACACACCTGAGAAGTACTGTGAGAGAATAAGGATGGTGCTTAACCTTACTGGGGGACTAGGCAGGACAGGCACCTGCATGCATATGCTATTTGATCGTAAGAGGGACACTAGGGATGCCATTTTCAGATGAGGACGTTGAGGAATGGAACAGGAGCTTGCAGCTTACTGTAATCCAGCTCTGCCTGTCTCCAAAGCCTTTACAACACTATAGCTCCCCTTGGTTGTCTAACCCCTCCAAAATTGTCCTCTCCCCACCAACCCTGTGAGAAAAGTCCTTGCTCAAATCAGTCACGTATTTAACTGAGAGCCTCAGCTCATGTATGTAACTGAGGGCCTCAGCTCCGGAGTGCGATGTGAATGGGACAGAAAAGACAGTGAGATGTTATAAGAGTTCCCTTATCTCCTGTCTCTGCACATTTGAAGTTCCCCAAAGGGTAAACCTGTCTACAATGAGCTTAAGACCTCCTCCTTTGCCACATCCTACCCCATCCTCCCCTTGCGGACCCAAAGACTCCTGTCCAAGGATTCTGCTCCTTTCACCCTCCACGTCACTCCACTCACGCTGTCACCTCTGAGACCTCACCTGCTGCCAGAATGAGGACCAGGTGAATGCTAGGTGTCTGGAGGAGTAAACGGAGAAACAGCAAGCTCTTGTCACCTCTGCAGTATGTGCTCTCTGGGTCCTTCCTGCTGAATTTGTATGGTGCTTTTGAATAACTGACATTCATGAGAGATCTCTGGGCCCTCTCCAGAATGCCAGCACTGTCTTCAGACTAGCCAGCAACTCTTCCCTAATTGTTCAACCTGTTCACCAGCTCTGCAGATTTTAGACTTGCCAGTACCCCAAAATTGTGTAAGCCAATTTTTTTAAAGAATTTCTAGACACACACACACACACACACACACACAGATCCTTTTGTTCTATAACAGTTTTGGTTATAGCATGGTGGAGGCCTGCACCATCCAGACCTTCCTTCATATTTCATCCATATTTATTGAACTGATTCTATGTTAGAAGCATGCAGCAAGAGAGAAGCCATATTTGCAGGTTATAAAAGCAGAATCTCTCCCCCAGTTCACTCTGCAACTAAAAACGAATTGGACAGAGACTAGACATGAAATGATGAATGATGGGCCCTTGAGAGAGACAGATGGTCAATGACACAGTAGCAAGGTAGTAAAGTCTGACGCCCTCCCCTTCCCCTCTGTGAGCCCGCTACTACTCAGCAAGAGCACTTCACTAATAACCTGGTCTGATCGGCACACATACCAGCTCAAGAGCTGGAGGAGGACTATGTTAAGGAACTTTAACACCACCAAAGTCACAGCACCGTCCAGGGCCAGAGAATGAAATCAGAGGATTTCAAACTTCTCGGAGATTTGTGCTGTCAGAAGACAGAAACACCAAACAAAATGTTTGGCATCAGACAGACCTGAATTCTGGTCCAAGCTCCTAATTCTGGGAGCTACAGAACCTCAAAAGTGACTGTCCAAAATACCAACCTTGTCTGGAAAATGTCATGAAGTGTCCTGTCAAGAACAAGCCCAAAACTGGGGCTCCGTAAGGACAGGGTGTCCCGTCCTAGGCAGTTCTCTTTCCAGGGCACAGGACTATAGAAGAATAAAAGTGAGAGGAGCAGTGGAGGATTCAAGGGATCAGTTGGGGTGGAAGGGCTTCTCAGAGGAGGCCAGGCAGGAAGCAAGCTTGGTACCAATAGATATGTGACAGACACAGTGGTGGTTGAGACTATAAGAAATGGTGCTTCGGTCAACTCATGATAAACCAGGAAGTGAGGCTGACCCAGATATGGCACTCCAAGTAGCAGGGAGATTCTGAAGTTTCCAAACAGAACAGCTCAGTCAACACAATTCTAGAAAGGCTACCGTGCTCAGCAATCAGGCCCAAAACAGGGAGAAATAAGAGATAAGAACAGCCAAGAAGCTGATGCACACCCAGGTGGAGAGACATGGAGATTCCAGTTCAACGGGCCACCTGGGAAATGGAGAGGCAAAGGGACCTTGTAGATAACCCAAAGGCTGAGGAGTCTACTTACAGAATTTGGACTCAGAAGTCATCCCCTCCCAGGTTGCATGCTACAGCCACCTGGTCAGTCAATGATGTTTGGAGCTCTGAGGCCCAGAGAGGTGAGCATTTTGTCCAACATCACAAGGAAGGTGAAGGAAGGAAATAGGAACCACCTCCAGTTCTCTTCTGCTCCATGGCAGACCCTGCTATCTGGAGGACATTCGTCAGTTCCTGGGTTAGCTGTGAGCTGAGCAGGGACCAGGGCTCCAGGTCCACCAACAGGTCAATTCATTGCATTTAGAATGGGACCCTGTGAGCTTGGGCCATGTGGTGGCCTCTGGCCTTGACTCCCTGGAAATAAATAAAATACCAGCACCCTGACCCCAATTTCTTTGGCCTGCCTCTGCCCTCTCTAGCTGAAAGGGCAGGCTGCCCCCGAGCAGCATCACACCAAGATCCAATCTGAATCTTATCTCTACTTCTTAGTACCCCTGGTGACAGCCTATCTTGAGTCTCAGTGTCTGCAGCTGTAAAATGGGAATGGTATCTTCCTTTAAAAGTTGTAGAAAGAATTGTAAGAGCATGTTCAGCATGCTCTGTCTGTGGTCATGCCTCCTGCCCACAGGCCTCCTGATAGCATAGTCCTCTCTCACTCTGTACCTTGCTGCCTTGGTCCATCTCTGGGGTCCAGATCCAAGGCCAGGATAAGCTGTCCCAGTCCCACCCAAGATCCCTCCTCTCTCCTGCATTCTCCCTTCTTGGTCTGACCACAAATTTTGTCCAATCTTGGGCTTTCTGACAACAAGGTGCTGGTTAAGAGAGAAGTTAGGACAGGGGGACCTGAGAGTAAACTGAGTCAGTGTTGGAGGTGAGGATTTGACCACCATGAGAATAAAGAGTAGTATCCAGGAATGGGAGCACTGTCCCCAAAACGGTAAACCTGCAAGTGGAATAAATGGTGGTCCTCCAGACAGGACTGGAAAAGCAGAGGGGAAATCATGGTCAGATGTGCCCTGAGGGTCCTACACCAGGCCCCTGCACATCCAGCTTCTCCTCAGATTGAGCAGGGCCAAGACCAGGTCCTCGCAGAGCATCCCAACGATCAACTTGGGGCTGGCCCAAGCTTCTCTAATGAGCGGGTGTCCCCATGTCCCCAAAGGCCAAGAGTACCCCCAGGCAAAGAACAGCACAGTCCAGGACCCTACCACCTGTTTCACAGGACTCAAGAGAAGGAGGCAGCTCAGGTTGTTTCCAAAATCTCAGGAATTCCCCTGAAGACTAAGGTGGGGACGGACTGCAGTTTGCAGGAAGCAGGCAGGTTGGCAGAAACTTCTACAGAAGCTCAAAGCTTCCCTTTTCTGATTCCAGTCCATGCTGCACTCTGGACCAGCATACACCTCTGTGGTTTTTGCAACTGCAGATGAATACAGGAACGCCCAGTGTCCTGCAGAAGGGGCTGGTTTTGTATCTCACTATGAATACTGACTTCCACATTGCCAAAAACGGCCAGGGAGCAGTTCCCCCAGGAAGCACTCTCAGTTTAGCTATGGTGGAGCTATCACCCAGGGCACAAAGACACAAGCTGGGGATAGCACAGGAGCAAGAAGCTCAGCCCAATGACTAGCCTCAATTAGTCAATTAGCAGTTTGGCCTCCACTGAAATGTAAGGACACACTGCCCAAATAAGAGAGATCACTAATGAATGAACACCTCCCAACAGAGATACCAATGGTCTCCAATCATAGAAGACCTGTGAAGTAGGCATTATTATTCCCACTATAGGGATGGGTAAAGCTAGTCACAAGAAATTGAGACTCTGAGAAAGCAAGGATTTTATTTGAAATCAAACTGCTAACAAGCATCAGAATCAAGGTCAAACCCATACTTTTCTAATTTGGCATCTCCTTCCCCCTTCTACCACTTCAGATTTTATTCACATGGTGGTCAATAGTGGTAAGAATAGTACCCTGGGAGCACCCCAGATACCAGCTGGTAACAAGCTCAGTACTGCTGGGACTCCCTGGCTGGATCTACAAAGTCATCACTGGTGCTGGCCGTAGGAGGTCCAAGCCAGATTTTCTGTCCGGCCTCAGCTCACAGAAGCAGGCAGGCCCTGAACTGGATTCTAAGGTCTCACCATCACCCAAAGGAGCAGCTGACCACGGGGAGCCCAGGAACCAAGTGGGCACCAGTTGCTCAGTCACTACCTCTATTGACTGGTACATCCAACATTAGTCACTGCCCTCCAGGCTAAGACCCTGGGCTGCAGCTGTACTTGTAGTGGGTTATTGGATTATTAGATTTGGAAGGGGAAGAATCGTGCAGGTCTCCCTGGACTTCAAAGCTCACAGTTGGGGAAGTGGGAGTGGGGGAGCTAGCAGAGAGCAAATGAAGCAGGACAGTTGTCAGGCAGAAAGGTACTTGGCTGTGGGGGCATGAGGAGGCTTGTGGCCCAGCCTGGGCAAGGGCACAGAGGTCTGGAAGGGCAGCTTAGAACCAGTGGAGCCCAGGATTGGCACTATAAAGTCATGATGGGTACTCCAGGCAGGGTGTTTGGGGACATGCTCTGGCTCTCAGAAGAAGCTGGAGCAGAAGGGGCATGGATGGGAGGGAGGACATTGATAATAAGAGAGCCATAAATGCCAGGCTAACTGACAGACTCTCATCCCATAAAGCTGCTCTGGGAGTCCCTGTGGGGCTCTTAGCAGAGAGAGAGAGATGGGCAGTGCACAGCAGTCTTTTGCTAGATACTGGCCCCAGCTCCTGCTGCCAGGTGCTCATAGCCTCCTGGGAAGAGGAGGCAAGAAAAGGGATTCATGGAATATGCCATGGGAGCAGAGACCAGCCCCAAGGAGCTAAGAGAAAGGGCTAGCTTATGGGTGAATGGGGTGGGGAGAGAAAGTAGAGAGGCTTTCCAGAAGCAGGGGCTTTGGAGATGGAGTCTGGGGGAGAAATAAGTCACCTGGACAGATTAGAGGAAGAGAAGGGCAAAGGACAGGCTGGGATGAACTGGGTGGTTTAGGATACCTCTGAGGAACGTGGGCAGGAAGCAGGGTGGATAGGGTAGACAGAGCCTAGGTCACAAAGCTCTCTAGACTGTGAATTGCCCACTCTCCTTCCTCACCCTCAAAACTCCTGGGAGAAGTGAAACCGACAGGAAACTGTCACCTGTTCAGGTGGAAAAGATTTTGATACCTTTCTAAGATGGCTTGGTTTGCTCCTATAGTAATTCTGTTTGTTTTATTAGATTTCAAGTATAATTTGGTCAGAATATGCAAAACTTACTAAACTGTGAATAATACCTGGAGGTTTGCATCCATGGCTGTTAAGAATTAGGCATCTCTACCTCTCACAGAACAACAAACACACAATAAAGCACCTCCATCATACATAAAAGAGATATTAGTTTTCTTGGACTCTGGTCTTCTTCTGTGCCAAGCAGATCTGGACCCAAAAATCCCATTGTGGGTTAATTAGAAAAAGGGGCACTTTCAAGGAAAAGTTGCCCCAAGATGTTTTTTCACCAAAGTGAAGATCAAGGAAACAGTGCTGGTAGTTAGGAGGGAGGGAAAGATAGCCCTGGACCAAGTCTCTTTGCAACTCAATGACTCAGTTTCCCTACCTGCAACCTGAAGTTATTGAAATAGATCTTCTTTAAGGGTCTGTCTGCCTATGAAGGTCTGCTTTTCAAACAGCCTCCTGACAGACTTCAGATTTCTCCTGTGAGAACCGCATATTTGTTCAACCACAATGTATTTCCCACAAGATAGTGAATTCCTTCATCCAGACCAAATTCTTCTGCATGCCCAGAAGATGAGAGGATGGCATCTGAAGGGAAGCAGAAGCAGCCAAGGGGCCCAGAATGCTGAAAGAGTGATTGAGGTAGGTTCTTCTGGTAATTGCCCTCTCTGGAACATGTCCTGGAAGCCAGACGAGGGTCCAGCACCATCTACTACCTTTTGTTCCTCTCCCAGTCTTGCCATGGAAGGCCTCTGTGCCTCCAGCCTCCCTGCTGCCTCCCACCCCACCCCACACTGTCAGACTTAGGAGTGCAGCTCCGTCACGCTACTCCCCCACTCACATAACTTCAATCCCCATGGCCTCTGGGAACACCCCGAATCTCCAGGACCTGGAAAACCTGACCAACCCATCTCCTGGCCAATTTTCCCACTTGTACCCCCCGTGGGGTCTAGCTTAATGAACTCTGACACTGACACTCTGCCTTTATTCTGCCATCCCTGTCTGGGAAGCCCCTTCTTCAGCTACTGTATCCGGTTCCTGCTGCCTTCCACACACATTTCAAGACTGTTCCCTGGACACAGGAAATAAAACTGTCCTTCTCCAATTCCGGTCTCCACTCCTGGACCATCCTGTAATTAGCAAGCAGTCACTACAAGGAGGCGAAAGCCTTTTCCAGTCTCCAAGGTTGTACCAGTACCTGATCCTATTTAGTAATTACAGCAGGGCAGTGGTGGTGGCACTTTGATTATCCTCACATGCAGGCTAAAGGGGAGGCTTAGGGGTAAAAATTGCTTGTGCAAGCAAGGGAGGACATAGGCTACGGTCAGGCAAAATAAATGTGTATTTTGTGTAATTCCCAAATCCATCTTTCCAGTACCCATAATACCTGAGGCCTTTCATCTTTATTTTTCATGAATACCCTCTTTCTCATTCTATTTCAATTGCTTCTATCACTTATGAAATGCCACAATGATTTAATTAAAGTGTTTTAGAGGAGAAAATCATATTAGATGCATTTTTAAATGAAATTATTCAGACACTAAATTGTGTGAGCAATAAGTACTTTTTGGAATAAGGGCCATCTTTCAGGCAAACGATTGGGAAGGGTCCCCCTCCCTTCAGGGGCAGCGGCAGAAGGACACCAGCTCTTCCTTCTCCAAATAAGTTATCACATCCAGCAGATGTAGGAAACAAGGTCCCACATTCTGATAGCAGGGTAGTGGCCCTGGGCTTAGGGCTTTTTTTTTTTTTTCTATATAGTCTTACAAAATGGAGGGAATCGTTCTTACATATTCATGCATATATGAACGTTGACAAAGTAAGTTAAGGCCAATTCTAGTCCAGGATCCCAGGGCCTCCCCACTTTTTCCACTCCCTGCTCTCATGTCTCCTCTGCATTACCTCCATGTTATACATAGAAATAGGCACACACATGTGTATTAATTTTGAAATTTCTGAGTTTCTCCTCCTGCCTGGGTATAGTTGGGCTTCTCAAGTTCCCAATTGCATTGATAACTACCCACCCCCATCCCTCCCTTCTCCCCCTGCCTCCCTCTGCTCTCCCCCTGCTCATGTGAAATTTCAGCTACCTTGAGTTTAACATCCCAAACTCAGAGACCTCAGGGCCGAATGTTTTCCCCTCTTTGGAAGGCAGGTCATCGCCCATCTAGGTGGTTCGGCCTCTTCTCCTTGCTCCTGCTGAGAACCTGTGCCCCGGCCCCGCCCCGCTGCCCGCGCAGGTGCCGCGCATGCGCCAGATGCAGCGCCTGTGCTGGGGAGGAGCTTGCGCTGCGCGCTGGCGGCTGCGCTTACCCCGCTGCTGCGTTGAACCAGTTTAATTGCATCAAGTGCCCGCCGTCCTATCGGAAACATTGCATGTTGCCCTTTTCCTTAAATGATCAGATATTGCCGATCGCGAAGCATCCTCTTGGTCCCTCCCCCATAAGCAGCTCTCTCCTTGGCTAGTAACAGCGTCCACGCTGCTTTTACAGATGATGCTGGGGAAAGCATCCTTGCTACAACGACTCTGCTTCCTGTGAATCGTCTGCAAAGATGAATTCTCAAAAGGAGGATTAATTGTTTGGCCAGAGCAAGTTTTCACACTTCTGCCAAATATTAACTCTCCCTCTCCAAGAGTGTTATTTCTTCCACCCTTTAGTGATAGTGCTTTCTAGTGCAAAGTGCACAGGCTTTGAAATCAGAACTAGGCGCAAATTCCAGCTTGGTCACTTACTTTACCTGTTTGAGTCTCCCATTAACGACTGGGTAGAATGGGAATAGCAAAAGTGATCTCATCAGGAGATTAAATGAGATTGCAAATTCAAGGGCCACCCAGTGCCTGGTTTATTCTAAATTCATTCTTTGTAGCCTCCACATTGTTCTTTCTCCTTGGAGTTATGTGGGAAAAGCAACTTAGCACTTCTCAAACTTCCTGTCTTGAACCATGTTCTCCATGAAGTCGTGAAACAGGAATTATCACTGATAAGGGTGAAATAGAAGTATAAAGCCAGCCACAAATTCAAGCTATGTTGTAATTTTACATATTCTGGTAGCCACATTAAAAATTTAAACATAAATCTATTGTTAATTTTTTTAAGAGAGAGGGACAGAGAGAAAGAGAGAGACAGAGACAGAATCAACTTTAGTTTTTCAGGTGGCTTTTGTTGTTCAGACACTTTGTTGTGTACGTGGTGCTGGGGTTTGAACTCGCACATTCACGCATGCCAGGCAAGCACCTTAAATGTTGAGCCACCGATCCAGCCCTATTGTTAATTTTTAAATATAGTTAGGCCATCCATAATGTCAGGTTCCGTGTTGGCAGATTTTAACTCACTTCAAATTAAAAATATGGGGTGGAAAATTACATCAGTAGTGAACGTGTGTAAATTTTCTTTTCTTATGGATGAAACTAGAGATCATGATTTTAAGTGAAATAAGCCAAACTCAGAAGGTCGTGCGTTGTATGTTTTCTCTCATATGTGGAAGCTAGAGAGGAAGAAGGAAAAGAAAGGAAGGGGAACAAGGATCTATAAAAATCACAGGAAGAACAGTTGAGGAAAAGGACGGGGGCGGGGGTGTGAGAATTACTGAGGGAGGGGGAAGTGCGGGGGAATGATGTTGATCAAATTATATTGTTGTGTTATGTGCACGTATGAATATGTAACAACAAATCCCAACATTATATACAACTAGCACCAATAAAAAAATGTGGAAAGTGGAAAAAACTTTCTTTTCTTGTCATTATCCCTAAATAATACACTCTAACATACTTACATAGCATTTACATTGGATTAGGTATTATAAGTAATCTTGAGATGATTTTAAATATAGGGAAAGATGCCTGAATCATATGTAAATACTGTGCCATTTTAAATACAGGACTTGAGCATCCTAGTATTTGTATCTCTAAGGGGGTTCCTGAAACCAATCTCTCACAGATATTAAGTGACTATATTCTAAAATATTCTCATTTCAATATCTAATCAATATTTTAAGTATTCAGAGAATGGTTAAAATTTTTATGTTAGTTTGCATTATCTTTGAAATATTGTGTGTATTTTAAACTTAATGGTGCACCTCAATTCAGACTGGCCACGTTTCCAAGTAAGTCATGCTTGGAAACAAGCCATACTTACTTCTCCTGCCGCTCCCAGTTGGCCAAACTGCCTTGCTTTCCCAATGTGAATGTCACCAAGGTTGAGGGGAGGGAGTGGTACCAACACTTCATTTCTCCGCTTGATGTCTAATAGACATTTCCACTTTTATATGTTCAAATTCATATCCTGAACAACCACAACCTCCCAAATCTGTACCTGCTGTTCTTAACCCAGCTTAGTAAATGACAATCTCATACTTTTGTAGCTCTAGAATCACCTTGCATTTCTCACTTTCTCCTACACCCCACACCTACAACATCATCAAATCTCACTCTCAAAGAATTACGTAGAATCTAACCACTTGAACCACCTCTTCTTATTTCTAGCACTATCATTTTGGGTCAAGCCGTGATCATCTCTAGCCTGAACTGTTCCAAAAACATCTTGATTTATACCCTTGCTTTTTCCTTGGAGTTCTACAATCTATTCTCCAAATGAAAATCAAAACGATTCTTCTTTAAAATACAAGCACTATCTTTTTTAAAAAAACAGATTCTAGAAAAACACAAATCAATGATGGTCTGCAGGCCTATGTATGGGTAGAGGCAGGCAGAGAAAAAGAGAAATTACATTACTGATGTTCATGTTTATTATCTTGATTATGTTGGCTTCAAACCTGTATATGTATGTCAAAATTCATCAAACTGTACGATTTTAATAAATACAATTTTTTTAAAGAGAGAGGGACAGTGAGAGAGACAGAGAAAGAGAGAAACAACTTTATTTAGTTTTTCACATGGCCTTAGTTGCTCCAACACTCAGTTGTGTACATGGTGCTGGGGTTTGAACCCGGGTCCTCGTGCTTGCCAGGCAAGTGCCGAAACCACTGAGCCACTGCTCCAGCCCTAAATACAATTTTTTGTATATAGGTTATACCTCAGTAAAGTTGTTTTTTTAAAAATCTCAAAAAAATACAAGCATATATGAGCAACGATCAAAAAATTTAATGCCATTGAGATGATATCAAAATATAAACCACTTAGGAATCAATCTAGGCAAAATATGAACTACTTTTATAAACAATATTATAAAATTTTATTTAAGAACTTTAAAGAAGACTTAAGTAAAAGGGGAGACAAACCAAGTTCATTACTAGGAGCAGTCATTTTCATAAAGATATTACTTCTTCCCAAATTACATTTCCAATCAAATATAAATGTGAATTTCTGTTGAATCTGATAAACTGGTTCTAAAATTTATATGAAGGGATAAAGTACTAAAAATAGTCAAGACAGATTGGAAGAAGAAAAATGTGGAGTCTTTCTAAATATCAAAATTTATTATAAACCATAGAGTAAATAATGTCATTTAGTGTTAGCAAAAGAATAGACAAATTAACAAAATATCCTGAAAACAGACCCACAAGTTCATGATGACCTGATTACGACAGAATTGTTGTAGATCAGTGACTGAAAAATGGCCTTTTGAATAAATACAGCTAAGACTCTAGGGAAAGCAGATTTTTGAAATTACAGTTAGCCTCTATCTCATACCATACAGAAAAATCACTTTCAGGTGAATGAAAAACTGAAATATAAAAGGCATAAATTACAACTTTTTAAAATTAATACGAGAATAATGCATAAGTGCACAATAGAGGAGAATTTCTTAAATGACACCTAATGAGTATGTCATAAAGGAACAAGTGGATAAATTAAATTGTTTGAAATCAATCAGCTGAGGGAATAGAAACCACAAAGAACATAAGGAAACAAGATGCAAACAAAAGATTAATATTGGGGCTGAAGTGGTGGCTCAGCGGTTACAGCGCTTGCCCAGCATGCGCAGGTACACGGGTTCAAACCCCAACCCTCACGTGTCAGAGTAACAAAAGCCATGTGAAAAACTCAATTAAAATTGATTCTCTCTCTCTCTCTCTCTCACTGTCCTTCTCTCTTTATAAAAAAATTAATATTAAAAAGTGCATTGAAGGGACTGGACTGGTGGCTCAGCGGTTACGGTGCTTGCTTAGCATGTGCAAGTTTGCGAGTTCAAACCCCAGCACCACATACACAATGAAGTCTCAGAGCAACAAAAGCCATGCGGAAAAACTAAATAAAATTAATTCTCTCATTCTCTCTCTCTCTCTCTCTCTCTCTCTGTCCCTCTCTCTTTAAAAAAAATGTGTGTTGAATTGTGGCCAATCAATAGGACAAAAATACATATAACCCCATAGAAAAATGGGTAAAAGATTTAAACTGGAATAGGAGTCCAGAATGGCCCATAAACATAAAAAGATGATCAGTCTTGGTAATTTGAGAAATGCAAATTTAAAACATGGTCAGATACTACTCGGTCATTAGAGAAAATGATATTACGGCATTTGAATCCAAATGGATGGAGATGGAAAAAATTATGTTAAGTGAAGTATCCTAATCTCAGAGACTCAAGGGCCAAATGTTTTCTCTCATTTGTGGAAGCTAGAATACAACAGGAAACAGTATGATAGATGGCTAAGCTAATAATAACCTCAACATGTATGAATTTTTACACAAACAGGGGGAACCTTGCCTAGGATACCTGGAGATGTAGGGAGGGGGTGGGATTAGGAAGGTGGGATTATACTGGAGAGAGGAAGTATGGGGGAATCAACTCAGAAGGAGATCTCCGACTTCCACGAGAAGTCCATTTAATTCAGGGGTTCATCTGGGGGAAACATAGAAACATGGGGAGCCCAAGGGGGGAGACAATGGAATGGCATCAGCTTTGGCTAACTATGTGAATACACATTGGTTCTTGATTGTTTGATAATGATTCCCCCTCAATTGTAAGTCCATATTCAACTAATAAAAAATTTAAGAAAATAAATAAAACATGGTCAGATAGCTTTTCATTGCTGCTATTTTAGCAAAATGAAATATCTGACAGTATCAAATATTGGTAAAGATGTAGAGGAACCAAAAGGTTGAAGCATTGCTGGTGGATGAGTAAAATGATAGGTGGTTGGCCCTCCTTATCTGTAAATGCCACAACTCTAGATTCAACCACAGATTAATTATAAGTAATCTAGAGATGACTTCAGTATATGGGAGGATGTGTAGAGGTTCTATGCAAATACTGCACCAATTTATATAAGGAACTTGAACATCTGCAGATTTTGGTATCTGTGGGAGGTTCTGGAACAATTCCCCGCTGAGAGTACCAGGAAACAACTGTAATCACTTTGGAAAACAATTTGGTATCAACTAAAAAAGGATAAAACCAAGTATACTTTGTGACCCACCAATTCTACTTTTAAAGTCTATACCCTAGAGAAATTCTTACACACAATCAATGCTATACTTACAAGAATAGTCCTAGCAACACGGCTTATAATAGAAAACAGAAACCTAGAAATATCTCAAGTACCCACCCACAGTATCTCAGAGAAATCTGTTTAGTATGTTCATATAACAAAACACTATATAGCAGTGAACATGAATGAATTAGAGGCATGTGCAACCACATACAGGAATGCGATCAAAACAATTAAGAGCCACTTAAGCAAAAAGAACATTTGATTCCATGCTTATGAAGTTCCAGAATGTATAAAACTGAATTATAAATATGTGGCCAGAGTTGGGGATGGTAGCTGTCTCTGAGGAGGGAGGGTGGACAGACACAGAGGATTTCAAAGATGATGATGATCTTTAATAACAAAACTAAAGAGTCAACACAGAGGATCTGTGCTCTTTCCATTCCTTCTACCACACACCTATTCTATCTACTCAGTGTTGAAAATCTTCCCAGGTTCATGGGAATTCAGCCCGGGGGCTCCAAGGGATAGACAGGAAGGTCCTCCCTAACCTGACCTCATTTCTTACTTCTCTGGCTGGGTCCCCAAACACACCCCTCTCTCCACTCTGTCATGCTGGTCTCCACCAGCCTCTCTCTCTAGACTTCCGCCAAGAACGTGTCTCAGAAATTCACAGGCCTCCCTTACTTCAGGTCTCCTCTCTGAAGATTTAAGCCACCCCCAGCCTCCCTCCAACCCACTTCAGCACATGGCTCTGAGTACCACAGACCCCTATCGACTGACTTTCCCCTTTGCCAATTCTGGGTGGAGAATGGCCTTCCAATAAATATTTGTTGAATAATTAAAAGATTAACAATGTATAGAGCCAAATTAAAATTGAACATCCCATAGAAAGAACAATACATAAACCCTATTTGTAGATTCAGAAAGACTGGGACAGAGGATTGGTTCGGTATTCTAGAAGGTTTGATTTTAGGGGGAAGAAGGAGAACTAATCCTCAACAAGCCAGGTGGTCTTATTTATCCAAAAAAGGTCATTTCAGCAGTTTGATGTGATAATTTAGTTGAGGTAAATGAGGCCTCAAAGAAGCATCTACTTACCAAGTAAGTCCCCAAGTGAGTGACGACAGGCCCGCCACTGACCCAGCTCTCTTGGTGGGCAATCTGGGTGGCCCTTCACTGCTTTGCACTCTCTAGAGGCCTGAACAGAGGCTGGGAGTGGGAGTCTCATAGCCAGGGCCCTCTGTCCAGCCCCTCAACGATTGGCACAGGCCAGTGTCATCCTTTCCTAAAGGTGGCAGGGTCACATTCCCAGCAGGGCCGTGAGAAAGGGCCTGACCTGCGGTGGGAGGATGAGGAGCTACAACCCAACCATGATGAACACTCCAGCAGACACAGGCACCCGAGTGACCCTGACCACAGAGCCACTCTTGTATACACAGTTCCTACTCCACAGCTCACCTCCTCTCCTACAGCCACAAACTCAGAGCAGGTGCCTGTGGTCACTTGTACCCCCACACTCGGCCTTCCATGAGGCAGCCAGTAGGCCCCACCTTGATAAACAGACACCCCATGCCCACTTCTGGAGGGGCTGACTTGGCAAGGTTACCTACCTGGAAGGGTGCCAGTCAGGGCCTGCAGACATCAGATGGTGTGTGTGCCTCCATCCTCGCCCGTAGCCCCTTCAGCTCAGGGGAAGAGGACCCGGACCAGCCTGTCAGCCTTCAACAATGTTTCACTATGAATCACTCATGCTAGGCCCTGCTCATTTCCTGGAGAAAGCAGAAGTGGAGAGTCTGCAGATGCCTGGTTCTGCCCACTCCCACCCCCAGCAGATGACGGAGCTGCTTGAGTTCTGGCTTAGTGATTTGAACTCTGTACGCTCAGTGGCCAAGCAGTGCTGGGTGGAGCCATGGGGAAAACAGGGAAAGTACATGCAAATAGTGTAAATCTCAATTCTGCGTCCACTCTTCACTACCCGTGTGGGTGTTAGCACTGCCTATCCTCTGTGAGCCTCTGGTAAAATGAAGACAGTAATGATGTTTAGGTCAGTCTAAGGAGAGGCATGTCTAAAGCACGTTCCTGGAATGTTCATAGGCTCATCAGCAGGCTCAGGGAGTCTCACTTGGATTCCTCAGATCTAAATTGAGCCACCAATCAAGGTATCAGATGGGGTGACCCAACAGTAATGATGACAGAAAATTTAAATTAATAAGTTGAACTTTTCTGAAACACAACATGTGTTTTCATTCCTTTGAGTATATTAGGTTGAATTGTTCCAAGTCATCTGTCCAAAACATCATCCTCATAGGGCTAGCAAGCATGTCCATTCGCACATGGTACCGCCTTACAATTTCTGCAAAGATGCAGTTGCCCCAAGAGCAAGGGCAGGTGTTAGCATGAACACCTGAGGGGTGAGGCTCAAGCTCATCACCCGTTTCTAGCTCATAGAACCAACTGGTCTTTCATGAGTCACTGTATGTAACAGACCACAACAATATCTCCTGTCATAAGAAGTAAGGTTCTGCAATAGGTTCCAAAATGGAAAGAATATTTGTAAGGAAGCCTAATGCACCAACTCAAGCTTGTCAGTAGACAGCAGCCAAAATATCAGTCCAGGGCTGGAGCGGTGGCTCAGCAGTTACGGCGTTTCCTGGGCATGAGCAAGAACGTGGGTTCAAACCCCAGCACCAAGTACACAAAAAAGTGTCTGAGCAATGAAAACCACATGAAAAACTAAATGAAATTCTTTCTATCTCTCTCTCTCCTCTCCTCTCTCTCTCTCTCTCTCCCTCATTCTTAAAAAAAAAAA
>PVKS010035104.1:0-20356 GCA_004027875.1 Aplodontia rufa
TGTCTTTCCTCCTCTCTCTCTGTTAAAAGAAATTAAAAATAAAAAACAAAAAGGGCTGGGGTTGTGGCTGAGTGGTAAGCTCCTCTGGGTTCAATCCCTAGTGCCTGCGCTCACCCCCACCAAAAGAGAGCAGTGGCACACACCTGTAATCCCAGAGACCTGGAGTCAAGGCAAGAGGATCTGAAATTTGAGGCCAGCCTCAGCAATTTGGAAAAACACTGTCTCAAAATTAAAAGAATAAAAATGGATTGGGACTACAGTCCAGCAGTAGGTGCTTCTAGGCTTGATCCCCAGGACTCAGGGTGGGGGATGAGGGGAGAGAGGTACGGCCTTCGTCCTGGCTCTTGGCAGGTAACCTCCAGAGCCTTGGTACTTCCTGAGTTTCAGAAGTGTTTGTATTCACCAAGGGACCTCAGACCACACCTGATAACTTAAGCGAATTAGATGACCCAGGGCAGGAACCGGAAACATCACAAACACCAACCACATGGTTTAAGGGTTGGGTTTTCATATTTTTTTATTAGAGAATTATAATTACCCGTAGTATTTGGGTTCATTTCAACAAAGTCACGCATCTTTCCTTTCTCCCCATCTTTCCTTCCCCTCCTCCCTTCCCCATTCTCCTTCCTGTGCTGATCCATTTATTTATCTTTGATTGGGCTTTCCATGTACATAGTGGCGGAATTCCCTGCGCAATCTATATACGCGCAGAGCGTGATTTTGTTGAGTTCATTTCTCAATTCTTCCTCTTTCCCTACTCTACTCATCTTCCCTGCATCTTCATGGTGCCCGGTCCCTTCCCCCTTTTCCCTTCTTTTCCTCTTGAGTTCCATGGTGCCAGCTCGACCCCTGGCGGGGATGATGGAGTGGGCGCGACCACGTGGGCAGTGATTCCGTGGACCACGGCTCATGATGGAGCCCCCGGGGAAGCCCCATGAACAGCCTGGACATGGGCTTGAGCAAGCGTCCTGGACTGGCCTTGCTCCCCTCACACGGCCACAAGTCCCCTCGGGGACACCAAACACCCCTGGGAATTAGAGAAGGTCACACAGATCCCGCCCTGCGTGGCTGGACCTGACGGGCATCCTTTCTCCGCTCGGGGACATCACTGGAAGCCTACTCTTTCCCGAGCTCTGTGAGTCATCTCAGCAACTGATTGCTCATGAGGGGGCTCCGGGAACCCCCAGCTGACAGCCAGGCAGGGTGGGTCTGAAGATCCAGGGCATGCCGGGCGTCCGGCTGTCTCTACCTTTAACCTCAGGGTTGCCGCCTGCAGCTGCAGATTTCACAGCTCACCTGTTCTTTCCCCTCGATTTCATTCATCCTCTCTCTTTTCTTTCTAATAGTCCACCACAGCCCTGTGAGGGAAAGGGCTGCATCCCATCACCTTGACTTCACCATAACAGCAGCAGGAGTTTCCTGCATGTTAAGTCACAAAGGCGCAGAGGAAATAGCTCTGGACCTCTCAGCTGTGAGTTCAAATCCAGGTCTGCTGCTCGGCTTGAACATGGTGGTCAACTCACTTCACCTTTATTTATTTTTATTAAAATTTTTTTTTTTTGGTACAGGGATTGAACCCAGGAGTGCTTAACCACTGAGCCACATCCCCGGCCGTTTTTATTTTTATTTTTTCAGACAGGGTCTCACTAAGCTGCTCAGCGCCTCACTAAGTTGCTGAGGCTGGCCTTAAACTTGTGATCCTCCTGCCTCAGCCTCCGGTGCAACTGGGATTACAGTTCTGCACCACCACGCCCCGTGCTCACTTCACCTTTATAAGACTGACTCTCCCCACATGTGAAGTGGAGATAAGAGAATATTTCACTCCCTCATTCAGTATTCATGAAGCAGCCACAGTGAACACAGAACCACAGCAAGCACCTGATGAGTTCTCTGCCCCCGTGGAGTTCGCATTCCAGCAGGAGGGACAGACAACCAGCAAACCACCGGCTTACAAGATCTTGGATGAAGATAAGTGTCATAAAGAAAAATACAGCAAGATAAGGGGAAGAGAAGGTAATGGGGGGAGCAGATGCTCCTTCCTACAGAGCAACTCAAAGAACCTCTTTGAGGAGGAAGAATCTGTGCGAAGGCCCTGGGGTGCAAACGACACAGGTTTCAAGCCGGATGTGATGGTGCACCCCAGTGACTCAGGAGGCTGAGGCAGGAGGATTGCAAGTTAGAGGCCAGCCTCTGCAACTTAGCAAGGTTCTAAGAAACTCAGTGAGACCCTGTCTCAAAATAAAAAAATAAAAATAGAAGGGCTGGGAATGCGGTTCAGTAGTTGTGTACTGCTGGGTTCAACCCCCAGTATCATCATCATCATCATCATAAATAAGAACAGGCATCAATGATTAAATAAATAAAGCCTGTGGAAGTGATGCACCTAGTATCTGGCACTTAGAGCAGACTGTGAGCGTCTGTGAGGTGGCTCTGCATTGGTGCATATTGTACGTCACTGGAAAACGGCTCCAGAAACAGCAGTGGTGGAAGTCTGAGTGCTTAGTGTCTATTTTATATTAATTGCCTTGTTTGATCCTCACAATGGTCTCCCAAGGTAGATAATGGTGTCATCACCATTTTTATAAATGAGGACATTTAAGCAGGAACATTAGAAATTGCCCCAATTCGCCCAGTTCTTAAGTGCTGACACCAAGACCAGCACCCGGGTCTCTGGAGCTGCGTGGCCTCCTCCCCCTCCCAGCTACGGTGCACCTTTAACAACGGTGGCCGCAGCCCACACTCCGCTCCGCCTTTTCCAACCGCACAACGCACACCTGAACTTTTTCTTACCCTGAATTTCTTATTTAACACATTTATTTCTGCAACCAACATTGATCAAACACCTGCCACGTTCCTGGCCCTTGAATAGGCGGCTGGAATATAAAGAACGTGGCTTCGCTTCTGCACCCATACTGGAGCGTGGGTGGGACATGAACAAATTATAATGCACGAAATCAAGCCTTAGACCACTGCTGAACCGTCTCCCGTGTCCTCGGCTTGTCTTCCCGAGAGGAAGACGTCCCCAGAGGCTGGGATGCATAAAACTGATTGCTAGCATACCTGGACATTTTTATAAACAATGGGAAACTATCAGCAGCTTCTGAAACACAAACAAAAAAGATCCATAGTGGTGGAATTATGCATGTCAAGAAATCTGCCATTGCACTGGGAAGAGAATCCACTCACAGGGTCTCCTGAGCTGCCTGGATCTTCGTTTTTCTGCCTTGAATCTGTTCTTCACGAGAACACGTGGTGGATGGGATGGGAAACACACCTTCTCTTTCTTTCTGGGGCTCTTGCATGTGACGTCCTCTTCCCCCAGGGTCCAGCTCAGATGCTCTGACATGAAGCTGAGGGCTCCTTTCCCCATATCCTCAAGCGGAGGCTCCCCGGCTTCTAGATTGGCAGTAAAATAGGATCCTCTGCAAGCCACACCCGCTGGCTTATCTAGGGAGACGCGGGGCCCTGCGGGCCTTGCTGGACGAATCCTTGAGACTGGTTTGGAATTTGTACATATCACCTTCGCAATCACTGAAGAGGCATTAATCGATTATTCAGGTATAGAACGCGTTCTGTTCCCCGAATTTATAACCCTCCCAATCTGTCTACAAACCGCAAGCGGAGTTTGGCCCTAGCCTGGCTTTCATCAATCTCAGTTTGAGTAAAGTGTGGGAAATCGAGGAGGTGCACACTTCACATCCTCGTTTCTATAACATAGATCTCAATGGTACACAGCCCTCGGACCGCTTCTAGTAGATTAGCAGACCAGAGATTTCCCTTCTCCTTCTTTCTTTTTTTCTAGAGAGAGGGACAGTGAGAGACACAGAGAAAGAGAGAAACAACTGTATTTAGTTTTTCGCATGGCTTTAGTTGCTCCAACACTTAGTTGTATACGTGGTGCTGGGATTTGAACCCGGGTCCTCGTGCTTGCCAGGCAAGCACCGAAACCGCTCAGCCACCGCTCCAGCCCTCCCTTCTCTTTCTATTAGAGCCCTTACTGTCTCTATTCCAACTCGGTTTTCTACACGCACACACATGTTCATAGGACCACGCATATACACTCAGTGTGTCACTCTGAGTCACTAATCAACAAACCCAAGTCTGAGGTCATATTTTATCGTCTCAGCTCATGCATTTTAAAAATTTATTTTAATTTAATTTTTTTTTGTACTGGAGATTGAACCCAGGCATGCTTAACCACTGAATCACATCCCCAACGCTTTTTATTTTTTGTTTTGAGGCAGGGTCTCACTAAATTGCTTGGGACCTCACTAAATTGCTGAGGCTGGTCTCAAACTTTCAATCCTCCTGTCTCAGCCTCCCAAGCCACTGGGATTGTAGGCATGAGCCACTGTCCATAGCTCCTGCATGTGTATTTTCAACAATTACAATATAATGGTTTTGAGTAGCTCTTGGGCTCTTCAGTTTCCCATAATGCCCCCCAGTCTTTGTTCTCTGGTTTCATTTGTTTATCTTAACCTGCCTGGCCCTAGGAGGAACTTGGGTTCCTGTCTCTAATCACCCCAGTTTCCTGACCGTGCTGAGTTGTACCCCAACATTATGTACCCTCACTAGCTGCTATCTATGCCCAACTTACTTTCCTTTCCTTTCCAGCCTGGTAATAATGACCATGCATGCACCTTGCACGGGATGCTGTGCCAAAGGCACCGTCCTTTAAAGAGCCACCCTTAGGAGAGAGGAGCTGTCATGCCCATTTCACAGAAGACGAAACAGAGGCTTAGATAAATTAGTAGAACTGCTTAATGCAGCCTAATCAGTCCATTAACTCTAAAACATACCTTCTTCCCCCCAAAAAATGATCTCAGTAATTCTGCCTTATTCTTCAACACGCATTTCAGATTTCCTCCTCCATGAAGCCTTCTTTGATTTTCCAAAGGGCGGATAAGTTATTTTCTCTTAATGATCCTCCAAGCATCAGACACAAAGCTCTTGCTGAAGTTGCCAGACCACTGCGATTATCTGATACTGAGTAAATATCCCGGTGGACCAGGATTCTTCTGCTTTGAAAGCGACAGACACCCAAAAACACACCCGCAGATTTCCAGCTTTCCTTGAACCTCAATTTAAAAACCCTACACTGTCATGCCACACGGGCTTCAGAAACGTTGAAAAGGCCCACTCCTCCTCGTCTGCAGATTCTGGAAGGCAGAGGTGATGTTGACCCACTGAATCCTCACTGCGCAGCAAGCCTGGCCCATAATGTAGATGCTGAAAACAGGAGTGGAAGAATGCATGAGAGGGGCTGGAGCCGTGGCTCAGTGGTGGAGCACCCGCCTGGCATGCACAAGGACCCAGGTTCGAACCCCAGCACCACACACAGCTAAGTGTTAGAAAAGCTAAACCCAGATGAAAAAAAAATAAGATTGATTCTCTCCTCTCTCTCTTAAAAAAAAAAAACAACATAAGAATGCATGATAAACTGTACCCTCAAATAACAAAGGTAGCACAGCCTACCTCGCCAGGAGAAATTAGGCTAAAGTCAAAGCAACAACGCTGTAGGGCTGATTTCTCAAGTTCAGGGGCTGCAATTCATACAGATCTTAGGAAGTTGACGTCGTTTTTTTAAAAAAATTATTTGTTTTTAAAAGAGAGAGAGGGACAGGGAGAGAGAGAGAAAGAGAGAAGCAACTTTATTTAGTTTTTCACGTGGCTTTCGTTGCTCCAACACCTAGTTGTGTACGTGGTGCTGGGGTTTGAACTTGCGTCCTTGCGCTTGCCAGGCAAGCACTGTAACTGCTGAGCCACCGCTCCAGCCCCAGTTGACATAGTTTTAAGTCACATTTGCAGTTCTCTTGCAACACAGGAGAACAGCCTCTCCCTGGGACTTGCTTCAGCCAACACATGAGCAGAGTGAAATTCGCCACTTCTGGGTGGGAAGCTGTAAGAGCAGGTGCACATGTTGCATTTTCCTTCATGGTCAGGCTCCCTGAGCACCTTTCCAAGTGGCAAGGTCTACAGCCATCTACCTAAGAGCAAGGATGCTGCGGGCTCAGGCTGTAGCCATGGACAGAAAGCACACACAGGAAGAAAGCAACCACCTTGCTGTACTAAACCACCGGAACTTGCAGATTGTTCCTGCAGCAAAAGTTAACCTACCCTGACTGATAAGAAACCTACATCCATTCCTTTACTCACTCGTTTCACAACTACTGATTGAACATTCGATGTTCCAGAAGCTGTGCGAGAGTTAAGAAGACAAAGATGAGCAAAACCGGAGATGGTTCTTGACCTCAAAGCAGGCATGGTCTCCTCGGGAGGCCAAGTGTTTATCACTGAACGACATACGTTAGAATTCACAGCGATGGCAAATTAGTTAAGCTGAGGAGCATGAGACCAGGAGAGAAATGCAAATTGAAACTACATTGAGATTTCATCTCGCTCCAGTTAGAACCGTAATTATCAAGAGTAAAAGTAATAATAACTATTGGTGAGGATGTGGGGAAGAGGGTACACTTACACATTGTGGGTGCAACCACTCAAAAACTAAGAATGAACCCCCATTTGACCCAGCTATCCCGCTCCTCAGAATACATCCAAAGGATTTAAAATGAGTATATACTACACTGATGCAACCACATCAACGTTTATAGCAGCACGATTCACAATGGCCAAGGTAGGGAGCCAACCTAGGTTCCCTTCAGCAGATAAATGGATAAAGAAAATGTGGTATACATACACAATGGAGTATCACGCAGCCATAAAAAGAATGATTTTATGATGTTTACTGGTAAATGGAACTGGAGGCTATCATGCTAAGTGAATAAACCATTCTCAAAAATCCAAAGGTTGTTTCCTCTGATGTGTGAAAGTTAATCCAAAGTAAGAAGAATAGAAGAGTAGACAAAGAAGAATGAAAAAGAGAAAGGAGGGATGGGACAGGAAAGTTCAAGGAATGAATCTGACCTAACTTTCTGGGAGAAATAGAAATTCTGATGGTCCATTTTTCAGAATGCAACCTTCCCATACAGAAGGAAGCCATCTTAAGTCAGGGAACCATGAGGCCAGGAGGAAGCCATGTTTAAAACTCCCCAACCTCAGTCTCCTTACACCTGTGAACACCACCCACTTCCTATACCCGCCTACCTTCTTAGCCTTTCCATGCCCTGCTTACCTTCTTCCAGACCTGGCCCTATCCAGTCTTAGCTAATCGTGCAGATTGTACCCCTTCAACTGGAGTGAAGGGCAGGATTATATGGACTGGGGATAAAGACCTGTGGATTTCCATTGCCCTGGGGGTACACTCTGCCTTGCTCGGCCACCTCTGCCACATGCTGATTTCACCGCATGCCCAGTCTTTCTGACACTTTCCTAGGTACCTGTGTAAACATACCGCAGTGATTCTCACCATCATAATAATTTTTTAGAAAAGCAAACTTTTAGTAAAGAACAGATCAGCAGAGTAGAGGGAAGAAAACAGGGAGTGGGAGGAAGGGAGGGGAAGGGGACTGAACGAGAGCAAGTTGTAGTCCGTGCTTTCATAATCATGCTATTGTATATTTCACTGTCATGTGTAACTAAAAAAAACCAATAAAAATGCAAATTACAAATGAAAAGAGAGAATGGGATCGGGTGATCAGAAATCAGAAGGCACTTCTCTGGGGACTTCCTGGTTCAGCAGAAGGAATAGGATGATCAACTAGGTGAAGGACTGGGGGAGCGGAAAGAACATGTCAGGGAACAGCAAAGACTTCGGGACGAGACACCCTGGGTGTAAAGAGCCCGTGCACCCCCAGTGAGACCAGCTTGAAACTTGCCCCTTCCTCTGACCTCCAGCAGGCTGGAAACTCCAGCAATCTGCGCCTGGGTTCTGCTGACGGAGATGACCCCTGTGAAATCACACAGGACGCTGCAGGAACGCACACCTAGCAAGCGTAACGGCACCCATTCACCTCCAACCACCTCTAACGCCCTGCTGGGTTTCTTTCAATGGTAGCCATGGGTCTGCATGCTTCAGTCTTGGGTGCGGGGAGAGAGAAGCACTATGGTGAAGCACCTTCCTTCAGTATCGCCCCATGAACCCCCATTTCCTCTCATCGTTCATGAAAACCAAGTGCACGGTACCTGAAGGACATTGTCACCTGATAGATGGGGCTCCTGTTCTCACTGCCTCAAAGTGCAAATTAGGAAGGGAGAAAATGGCCCGTGAGGCCCGTGAGTCCGCACACCTTGTGCGCAGGTATCTGGACGGAAGCCAGGAACGAGGGTGGATCTGGGGGCGGTGGGAAATGGAAAGGTCACCAATCTTTATGGAATCCCAGGGCACTTTTAAAGTGTGGCTTTGAAATCTCCTAATTTCCCTAAGATGCACGTGTTAGTATCTCCGTTGCAGGGGTTAACAATCCCAGTGGAGAAGTCACAGACCTAGGAGATGCCAAAGCTAAGACCTGAATCCTCTTTTGCCTTCCTGATGCTAAGGTGTAAGCGGCCTACTGTGCAAATGCAGACCAGGAGCTTGAAATGCAGATACCTCCAGGAGCCTATGCAGGGCAGGTGAGGGAAGCAGACCAGAGGAAATGCTGGAGAGGGAGGAGACCATGGGGACCAGGGAGGCCTGTGTCCTTTCGAAAAGAGGAAGCTAGAATACATCAGGAAGCAATATGTGAGACGGCTCAGCTAACAATAACTTCAAATTGTATGATTCTCAACGCAACAGGGGGACGACTGCCTAGGATACCTGGAGGCGTAGGGAGGGGGAAAGGGTGGAGGGAGGGCTTAGGAAGAATATCTAGGAGACTGGAGGGTGGGAATATGGGGGAATCATCTCAGAAGGAGATCTCTGACCTCCACGAGATAGTCATTTAACTCAGGGGTTCTTCTGGAGGAGACAGCAACATGTGGAACCCAAGCTGGGCATCCACGACATGGCGTTAGCCCTGGATAACTAAGTATGTATACATTGGTTCTGGAATGTTTGATAATGTTTCCCCCGCAATTGTAACTCCGCATTCATCTAATAAAAAAAAAGAAAAGAAAAGAGGAAGCTCCTAATCGGCCCTCCTGGGTGATCGGAGGACCCAGATCTGCCAGATCCCTCCTCCACCATTTCAAGAGAATCCAGAAATCCAGACAATTATGTGAAATCCCCAAGCTGTTAAAATGCTAGCATCTAAAACAAAACACAAATGTAAAACCCCCACCCTGCTTTCCAAACAAAGCCGTGTTTAAGCCTCGTTTAACTTAGCGTTTCTCAATCACTTGTGACGTTTCCCAGCCCCTGGTGATGGCTGGAGACGTTTGTTTCTTGGTTGTCAGAACTGGGAGCAGGGGATGCTACGGGAATCTGCTCAGGGGGGCTCATAAACATGCTGTGATGCTCTAGAGAGCCCCTGCCACAAAGAAATACCCAGCCCCAAAGGCACCGGTGCCAACCTGCAGGAATCGTGGTCTGACCGTGGTCCCTCCAGCTCTGATCTCTGGCTCCAAGGCTCCTTTGTGCAGCCGACACCCTCCCAGCCACCCTTTGCCAGGAATGGCAGCAGGATATATATTTGCTTTTCCTTTGGTTTGCCTTCTTCCAGAGCTGAGCTAATTCTATTTTTTTTTTCAGGTCTGATGACCAAACTAGGGGCCTTGCACGTGCTAGGCAAGCGCTCTGCCACTGAGCTAAATCCCCAACCCCTGAGGTAATTCTTACTGATGCTGAAGGTCTTGAGTTACACTTGCAAATCCAGCTTAATGTTCAAGTGTATAAGAAACAGGAGCAATTCAACTCCAGTCAATAATGTAAACAAAGCTTGGTTTAGATAAACCCCATTACCAAGCCTGAAGTGGCCCAGGGCACCTCTGCTCCTGCTGATTAGCGTAAATGCTAAACACAAACCAATTAACACACTCTAAGGCTGCTTATCTCCTGTCACTTAGTGTGGAAATACAGCCCAACGCTAAATACACATATTGATTTAGCCATTAAATCCAGCATCACTCAAAATAAAGCTCATTATATTATTGAGTAAAAACAAAGTCACCTTAGGTTTTGGAATGGTCTATATTATGAAGAAATTCCACTTTTACAACAATTTACTGTTGATTTCCCAAACTGGGTGGAGGACACCTTCTGACTGAGGGTCCCAGCTGGCTCTAGGGTAGACCTACAAAGCAGGGTTCGCCTTCACTTTTACTTGGTCTTTGCTTGCAGCCCTAGAAATGCACACTTACGTGAGAATCGCTTTCCTTTAAAAATACTGTTTTAGCATGGAAGAGGAAGTTCTATGCTTGAAAGAAAGGTTATTAAACAGGAAGGTGAACTGGGATATTAAAACAACAATAATAACAAATACAAGAGCCACAGACGATGTAATAAAAATGGGCTAACTCTGAACATTAACCGCAGGCACCGATCCGATGATTATGGAGACACAACGCAGGAACACCTTTCCGACTCAGGTCTGAGCAGCTGAGTGACGATTCGGAGTCACTTTAAACGAGGACATATCGCGTGCTAAGCTTCAACGGGCCACACCGGGCATTTTACGGTTATGCCAGCCACCGCCTTCATTCTCCCCCATTGGAAACTGAGTCACGGTGACGTTTTGTGCTGATTGACTTTCACATCCCTAGGGGTGAGGCTTGCAGAGGACACTGTGGTGCACGTACAGCATGGGCCACGAAACCCTGGCTTCCAGAAGTGCCCTCGGGCTTCCAGAGTCTGTCTCTTGTGTGGCTTTTTTGCTATAGACTTCTTTCAAGGACTTTTTTTTTTAATCTTTATTTCTGATAGAGAAGATAACTCTTTGATGGACACATGATCGGAGCCCTTGTAAATCAATGCACCAAATGTGATCCTCACCACGGTGTCTTTATCAGGTACGGAATGACCGGTGTGTTTACCGGCTGCTCTTCCAGCGTGGTTCTGGTGAGGTACAGATCAATGGTAGCAAAAGAAGTGTACTTACGGCTCCCAGAAGGGCATAGGATCCACAGTGTCCCCTGTTTACCCAGCGTGCTTTATTGATGGGTCTCTGCGATAGCAGGAGGCCAGAGCTAGGGCCTGAAGAGAGCCTTCTGCAGGGACTCGGGATGACAGGGTGGAGGGAACTGCTGCATCTACCTCCTTTCCCTCCACAAAAAAGACTAAAATGACAGCGAAGCTTGTTAAACAACAAGAAATGGAGACGGGGCAGGAGCGGGGAAGGAGAGTGACTCGGCAGGACGGCCAGGGCTAGAACCAAGCATCCACGGTGTCTGACACCGAGCAGGTTCTCTCTAAAGGAACACGGAAGGACTGGGAGACCCCAGGAGCCGCTGCAGTCGGGTGGGTGCCAGGCGGGAGCCCACTGCCCTGGTGCTGGATGAAAACTATGTTTCTCACCATGCACTGCCAAGAAGCCCACACCCCTCCAACCCAGCCCCTCGAATGCCACGCTGAAAACGCCACCAAGACTAGATGCACGCGATCACTGTCGTGGCTCTAGAAGGTGGACCTGAACATCCAGCCCATTCTGCCAGCCACAGTGGCTGGTTCAGCTGAGGGTGGCCTCATCCCCTGCTGGGTCCACTGAAAGTCACTGCTAGGATTTGGATGTAGTTTGAATCTATCCCCCTAAGGTTTCCCTGTTGGAAATGGTCCCCAGTACAGCGTTACTGAAGTGGCAGAGCATTTAAGAGGTAGGGCCTAAGCCGGGTGCGGTGGTGCACATCTGTAATCCCAGCCACTCAGGAGGCTGAGGCAGGAGGATCACAAGTTTGAGGCCAGACTCAGCAACTGAGTGAGGCCCTCAACAACTTAGTAAGATGCTGTCTCAAAATAAAATTAAGGGGCTCAGCGGTTATGGTGCTTGCCTGGCATGCGTGAGGACGTGGGTTCAAACCCTAGCACCATGTACACAACAAAGTGTTGGAGCAATGAGGGCTACATGAAAAACTAAATAAAATTGATTCTCTCTCTCTCTTACTGTCCCTCTCTCTCTTAAAAAAAAAAAAAAAGAAATTTAGAAAGGACTGGAGATGTAGCTCAGTCCCTAGATTCAGTACCCCAAAGCCCCCTCCACAAACACACAAAAAGATATGGGCCTAGGAAGTTCCTGGAGGTGCTGCACCCAGAAGGGATTAATGTAATTCCCCTGGCACCTTCATTAGCTCTGACAAGAGTTAGTTATTACCAAAAGAGCCAGTCTGGCCCCTGACTCCCTCTAGCCACCTGTCTCACCATGGAATCTTTCCCTCTTGCACGGGCTGGCACCCGATGCCACTCAGCATCCTGTGATATGGTGAGAAGGCCCTCATCAGAGCTGAGCAGATGCTGGCACCATGTTCTTTAATCCCCAGAATTGCAATCTAAATAAATGTCTTTTCTTTATAAAGTATGTGGCCTCCTGCATATTGTTACAGCAATGGAAAGTGGAGGAAAACAGTCATCCTTGGAACTTCTGCTGGAAACAGTACGCAAAAGACACAGCCATTCTGCTAGAACAGCAAACTAACTGTGTGTGAGCTTCACTATCAGGCAGTTAAGATTACCCAGCAAAGAGAGGTTGCCTGAGAATAAAGTCAACAGGAATGGTGATCCCAACTACGAGAGAGGCGGGTTCACAGCAAACCTTGCTTAAGTACCAGAATCCAGCCTAAGCTGAAGCTAGTTATCCGTGGACAACTGGAGATTAAAGGAACTAACATTTTTTGAGTATTCGCTGTATGTCAGACCTCGTCCTAAGAGATTAACTTATATGAAACCATTTAACTCTCAGCACAGCTATGTAATGCTGGTATTGAAATTATCTCTGCTTATTGATGAAAAAAAATCTGGACAAATTCAGCAATTAAGAGATGAGGATGCTAACTCAGGAGGTCTAGCTGGGCCTGCAAGTTTAAGCATTGTATTACGCAACCCCGGAGCCAATAAATTCATACAAGTTAGTTGAAGTAGGGTCTCGATTTCTTCCATCTGAGCGATCTGCTGTCTTGGGAACACAGCCAGCTTTGCTCAGAGGAAGCTGCCTTGTGTGTGAACACTACAGGCGTGCAAACAGAAACCAGTGGCTTTACACAGCCTTCCGTGAAGCATTTTCAGGTGAGGAATTCTAAGGACGCATCCAGGAAACTGAAGCCCTTTGCCCAGAAGCTTCTGTAGAGAATGAGGAAGAGCCAAGGTGGTGTGATCCAAATCTGGTGCTCCTCCCGTCCCGTTCACTACCTGTAGCTTCCGAAATTGAGGCAAGCCTGTCACCTCCCCTCTCACCTGTCCCCTCGTCAGACTGCTGGCACGGGATTGAGCCTGAACTTCTTCCACTATTTCTAGTAATATTTCCTCTCCAAGAAACAAACTGGAACTTTGTCAAACCGTGTCCCACACGGTGGCCTCATGACATGCGGGTCAACCGCAGTGGATATTTGATGGGGTGATTCATTGTTTTAAAAGGTCCTTATAGTCCTCTCTTTTTAGCTACCCACATTTCCTAGACAATCCCAAGGCTTTCGAGACCATCACTGGCACCAAAAAAAAAAAAAATCCCCCAAGGAGTTTCCCAAGGATCTTGGACTCGGCTGCCAGGTGACACATCTGTAACTGGAATTTCCTTCCAGTATGTGCGATTGGAAATCCCCCAGGGCCAGCAATGCCAACGCCTTCTTCCTCGCTCTTCCATGCTGCCCCAGGGCTGAGCCCCCAGCTCCTCTGCCTTCTGCCTACACATTATTCCCATCAACAGCACCGATGTTCTCCGTGGGCTCCCAAGCAGACACCTTGGTTTGCTGCTCCTGCAGCCGCGTTCAATGAGCCGTCAGGTCCCTCTACATCTCTCAATCACACCCTTCCTACCTCCAGGTCAAAGCACCACGATCTTTCTTCAAACAGGAAAACTCAGCCACGGAGAAAACAGCACATTGAGGAAGGAAGCCCCGTCTAGATTCCCTCGGAAGCCCCTGCAGTGCAAGGCGATGCGACATCTCCACTAGCGGGATGGCCGCAGCTGACTCGGGCACCAGCTTCTACCACCTGCAAGCTTTTGAAACAGACTTAAAAGTAAACGCAAGTTTGTTTCCAAAAACTTCAATCACCTTGTTTTTGCCTTAAAATAAATCAATTTTTTTTCGATTTTTGTTTGAAAGGAATTTCAGATTTATAGAAAAGTTGCAAGAATAAAATAAAAAGTCACTACAAAAAAAATACCTACATTCGCCCAGATTCACCCATTGTTAGCAATTCATTAAAGCAAAAGGCCTAATCCCGGGCTGCCACTGTGTATATTTGGAGACACGATTATTCTTCAGAACCGCTTTACATTTCATGTACGTCATTGTTCTTGTAACCACACAGCAGCCCACCGTTCTGAGGGTATCGCGTCTACGAAGCCAAATCTTTTACCCCAGAATATTTTAGGGCATAGTTGTAAACTTTTTTATTTAACATCATTGCAGTTATCCCCTTCGCCAAGTTCAATGTTGATTAGATATTTTGTCTAATCGACCATCTGAATTCCAATAAAGTCGATGGACCCAGGGATCTCGCTTACGGCTCTCCCACCCCCACAGGTGCAGAACCACACTGAGAACTAGAGATTGCGCTTAGCTGCTGGGTCTCCTTAAATCCGGAACATTTCCATCATCTCCCCACAGCCTTTATCTGTTATGACGTTGGCATTTCTGAAAACTACAGGATTTTTCCCCCCACTTAAATAGAACTTTTCTCATAGTGGGTTTAATTGATGTTTCTTCGCAATTAGGGTCAAATAACCATTTTCTGGTGGAATGCATACAAGTAATACCATCTGCTTCTCGGGGCATCTTCTCGTACGGTCTAAATATTTCCAAGGTCCCCAAGGTGCCTCTCAACTTTTATTTTTGTTTTGTTTTTTTAAGAGAGAGAGGGACACAGAGAATCTATTTTATTTACTTTTTCATCTGGCTTTTGTTTCCCCAACACTTAGTTGTGTACGCGGCGCTGAGGCTCAAACCTGGGTCCTCATGCATGCCAGGCAAGCGCTCCAGCCACTGAGCCTCCCCGCCAGCCCCTCAAGTCTTTAAACATTGACTCAGGATTCCCATAGTTCATGCGTCTTCCTGTGTTGCTGTTCCCCATCGAACCCAGACTGGCTGACGTCCCAGGGCTCAACCTTGGCGGAAACTCTTTACCTGCCTGATTTAGTGAGCTTTTCCACTGCTGTGACCAAAGGACCTAGGGAAAGGAGGAAAAGTTTATTTAGGGGGTTCACAGTATCGGAGGTCTCAATCCATAGACAGCCAGCTCAAGACACTGCTCCAGGAGGCAGAGAGAGCCCCCCTCAACAAGGACCCCAAGGCCACACCCCACCCGCGGACAGTCACCACGCAGCTAGCCCTCTAGGGCATTAACGTGCTGATTAGGCTAAACTTTCCTGCACCGTCTCACACAGGAGATTCTGAGGGATACTTCATATCTAAAGCACAACACTACCTAACCGGTGCTCCTCTGGGGGAAACAATCTACTCCATTTCCTGCTAAAGTTACTCCATCCTCATGATGGGCACAGGGCAGATCCTGAGTCTCTGGTTCCAGTGACACCACTGAAGACCAGGGCTAACCAATCAAGCCCTTCCTCTCCTTAGTCACGGAAACGTATCAAGAATGCACAGATACCCCAACTTAGGCCATCCTGAGTTTTCTTTGAATTGCATCCCTTTTGTTTATTTTTTTCAGCTCTGTGAATTCTGAGGAGCATCTATGTTTGGATCTTTCAGGGAAGGGCATCCTGTCACTGTGGAAAGATCTTCCATGAGAAAGAGGGAAAGAGACACTAATTGAGGTGTATGCGTTAGCGAGAAGAAAGGAAGAGACATCGTCTGCACCTGGTTCCTGCCGTGCCTGAAGCCCCCACTATCCAGGACGTGTGAGTCATCTTTGCCCCACAAACTGTAAGAGCCGAACTTTCACTGTTTAGACACTGGTCTCTGCTGAAATCCCAGAATGAAAACAGAATGGGTGATAATGCTGATAATATGTGCAGAAATTTATATACAGAATAGATGAACATTTTAAAAAAATTGTATTGGAGATTGAACCCAAGAATGCTTAACCACCGACCCACATCCCCAGCTCTTTTTTTTTATTTTTATTTTTGAGATAGGGTCTTGGTAAGTTATTTAGGGCCTAAGTTGCTGGGGTTGACCATGAACTCAAATCTCTCCTGCCTCAGCTCCCTGAGCTGCTGGGACTACAGGGGTGAACCCCCTCTTACATAAATTGCAATTAGATTCAAATTAACCATTGCCCGATGGAATGCGCATAACCAGTTCCATCTTCCTCTCACTTGAACATCTCTTAGGTTTCAGTGTTCGCAGGATGCTGTGTGAAACGTTCAACTTTGCTCATGAATAGTCAAACAGCCGGAAAACATCTACGGACAACAGCCTGAAAGTGTAATTGAAACAGAAATTTTCCCTAGAAAATTTCTAAATAAGTTAACAGGAAAACTCTGAGTCCCAAATGTTATGGAGTTTAAATTGTACAAGTGAAAATAAACAAAAGATGTGGAACTTGAGAATAAGAGGGCACAAAAAGATTCGTCTGACTTGCAATGATAGAAGCAGAAATTTATAAATGACAGAAAACAATTGAAATCATCACTGCATCTTCAAACACAGAAGATTTTGCCCCTCAAAGATTTTGATCACATAATCAAGAGAAGAGCAAAGTTCAAACTCAAAACCCAAACTTTTTTTTTGTTCTTGTTGTTATTTGTTTGTGTTTTTTTTTTTTTCTTTTTTAAGCCAGGGATCGAACCCAGGAACGCTTCACCATTGAGCCCCATCCTCGGCCTTGTTTGTTTGTTTGTTTGTTTGTTTTTAATTTTGAATTTTGAGACAGGGTCTTGCTAAGTTGCTCAGGGCCTTACTAAGTTGGCTGCCTTTAAACTTGTGGTCCTCCTGTCTCAGCCTCCTAAGTCAGCAAATCCACAGTTTTGAAATAAGAATGAAAATAATCTCAAATGCAGAAGAAATTCCACCGGGAACTTACAGAATACCCCACCCCTTTCTCAGGCCGTTTGACTTTCAAATGCAGAAAAGTGACTGCTACAGAATCATTTCCACAACGTACACAATTATGACAAGTTGGAGCAGTGCTGTCTGGAATTGCACAGTAGACAACTTACCCAACTGCACAGAGCGAACTTGTGCATGAGAATTCTGTTCAACTCCTTGGACTTCGATGGGAAAACCTACAGGAAATCTATCCGCCATGGTCTGAATGTGAGGCATCTCCCAAAAGCTCACATGTGACAACTCAGGAAGGCTGAGCTGAAATGATGGGGTTGTAAGAGCCTTAACCCAACCGCAGGCTGGCAGGGTGTGGCTGGAGGAGGTGGGGCCTTGGGGACAAGCCTCTGGGGTATAATATTTTGAATCTGGTGAGTGCAGGTTCTCTCTGCTTCCTGGAGCTAGGCCTTCCACGGTGGTGGTCTGTCTCCTGTGGATTCCAAGGAATGGAACCGGCCTTCGTGGACCAACACCTCTGAAACAGTGGGCCCTGAATAAACTTCCCTTCCTATAACTGTGCGTGCCAGGTCCTTGGGTCACAGCCACGAGAAAGCTGAGTAAAACAGTATCCTCCAGTAAAAATACAAGGGCAATGAAAGCAAAGGGCAATTTTTTTTTTATTTTTTTTAAATTTTTTATTTGGTGCAACTGGGGTACTCTATCATTGAGGCCTTTTTGTTTTTTATTTTGAGACAAGGACTCACTAAATTGCAGGGTTGACTTAAACTTGCAATGTTCCTGCCTCAGCTTCCGTAGTTACTGGGATTACAGGTGTGGGCCACCGTGTCCAGCAAAAATGAGGAATTTTTTTTTTGTTTAGAAATTTATTTGTTGAACAATCACACAAGCTTCTAATAATATAATATATATATAGATTCTGAAAATTAGATTTACCCCCCCCACCCAATTACTACCCTTATCTCTCCCCTCCCCTTCCCAAAACATCTGTACAGATGCCTTAGGTTGTATGGCAATATACGTTATCCGGATTTAAAACATGATATTAGACCTCCTTTCTCAACAGCCAGGGTCTAGGTCCAGACTCCACAGATGTCTCAACACCTTTTTTATCATATAAAAATAAGAAAAAAATTAAAACTTGCAAGAAAGGTACATGCCCCAAAGCTTCGCAGGTTAATTCAATCAAGCCAAGGAACAGAATTGCATATATTGTTTAGCCTATTACACAGCATTTAAAGAGAGAAAGAGAGAGAGCAAGAGAGGACATTGAGAGAGAAACAGAGAGACCGAGAGAACCAATTTATTTAAATTTAATTTTTCACATGGCATTCATTGCTCTGACACTTAGCTGTACATGAGGTGCTGGGGTTGGAACCCACATACTTGTGCATGCTGGGCAAGCGCCACCGCCGAGCCACTGCCCCAGCCCCCTGCACAGCATTTCTTAAAAGCAACCCATAATAAGCACTCAGAGAGAAATCTTAAAACCTTATCAGGGCCACCTGAGCAAGAGCATTTTGCTAGTTCTCCAAATTTTGTCTGTGGATTTATTTCAAATGGACAGGAGAGGACTGCTCATTCCAGGCAATGAGAATTTTTGCAGGAGGTCTTGAACGTGAGGATACATAGAGAAAAACACCAAATGGCACACACAAGCCTTTGAAAAGTGCAGGAGGAAGGTCAGGAACAGGAAGGGAAAATACTCATCGTCTGCAGACGAGGTTGATTCGAAGACCTGAATACGTTGCCACGCTTGGGGTGAGGAAAGGAGACACAGCTGTCCTTGCTGTTCCTCGACAACTAACTCGGTTTAGCTAGAAACAGCCTGCGATTAGCAAGAGCACGGAGCGACCCCTGGTTCTCGGAATGGAAGTGCACTTTCTAGAACGCAGAAGAGCTTGGCCCTGTATCATGCCCTGCTCAGAACATTCTGATACACCGCTCGGTTTCATCATCACCAAACCAAGTTAGAGGGGCGCCATCGGGACCGTCAGGAAAATGCAAGATGTTGACTTGATGCTGGGGTTGCCAAGTGGAGGGACCAGGAGCCTGGGGCTGGTAGGAGAGACCGTGACCTGGAGCCAAGGAGTCACTGCTAAGGGATGAAGAGAGACAGGTTCCTGATGCCATTGAATGGGAACCTTGGTCCCTTGGTCCCATCTTTCCCGGATCCGGTGTGAACTTTTCAGTTATGTGAATCTACTAATGCTCTTTAACTTATTTGAGTTCAATTTCCACCATTTACCACCAAAACATTGCTGGTTAATTCAGCCTTAAAGTCACGCTACGGGAGAAACGACGAAGGAAACTTTTTCTTTGAAAATTAAAATGACTTCTCTTCATCAGTGCTGGTGACCTGCTTTGCTAGTATTGGTCTGCATTTTCCAGAGGCTTTGTAAAACACAATTTAGATAAGAAAATGAGAGTAATTGCTAACTACTGGAAAAGAGGAGAAAGCTGTTTTCCTTCCTCTTTGTTAATATGATGGTAAAACTAGAAAACTGAAGAGAACTCCAGTTACAAACCTTCTGGTTTTGACAATGCGGCTGGATATAAGATACATATGGAAAAGTCCACACAGTTTTAAAATCAACTCTATTGGATTTAGAAAAAGAAGCCAGAAATGGAAAAGAAATATTATATTCATAAATATTTTATCATAAATATGGTAAAAGCTAAAAAGCCCTTAGAAATGCATTAAACCCAAAATATTCAGGCCTTATAGGGACAAACCTGTAGTATTCATTAAGATTAATCAAGCTATCAATAAGCGGCAAAATCTATTGTGCTCATAGATGAGATGACTTAATGTATTAAAATATCAGTTAGTTCAAAATTATCATATTAATGCAAGGCCATTTTAATTAGGATACCAAATTTTTATTAGCTTTATGACATAATGCTAATTTTCATGTGGAAGAATTTCCTCAAATAACCAAAGACATGAATAACGTCTTCCTCATTCTATGAAATAATCAGAATCAAAACAATGTGGAAATGATACAAATGACTTAATAGACCAGGGGCATGAGTTAACCCTGAGACAAATTTTACTACACATGACATTTATATATATATATGTAAGATAAAATACCACTAATTGATGTTATCACAAATGCTTATCATCTGGTTAAAAAATAAGTAATATGTAAATCATTACATTATACTATATGTTAAATTTTAGCTGAATTACAAACCTAACTACAAAGGAGAAATTAGACTGTTGGAGTCATAGGTTATAATTTAAGTGAAATGCATTTCTATTTTATTTTTTTTATTTTAAATTTTTATTTTTGAACAACCTTACAAGATTTTAACAAAATAATATAAAATGTGTATAAAATGTGTATATATTCTGGATATTGCATTTATCCCCAGGAGTGCCCCCCCCAATTACCCTCCCTTATCCCTCCCTTCCCCTTCCCAC
>PVKS010035105.1:0-20329 GCA_004027875.1 Aplodontia rufa
GCAGGGGAGCCTTACCCAAAAGGTGGCAAGCCGGTGTGCCTCAGCACTGACACTGACCCTAGTAACTGATCCGACTCAGGCTTGGCAATTGGTTTGCTCTGGCTTAGTGCTTGGCTCTGTGCTGACTAAGTTAGTAGCTGAATGGATGTGCTTTTACAGTTGTCCTGCAGTCCTGTTGCATTAATCTCCAGCCGCCTGACACACCACTAACTAGCATCGGTCGAACCAAAATTTGCTTAGGAGTATTAAATAGAAAATAAGAAAAAGAGGTGATAATTAAAAATGTCTTCAGACTCTAGTAAGTTGCACAATTATCTCAGTAACAGGATCTGTCAAGCTGTAACTAGCCCTCACCTGTCTCAGATAATACCTGGATGGTACCTGCCAATGTGTGCAGGTTGGTAGATGTTGGATTGCTTGTTTAAGCTCTGTGGATGACCAATCCCACACTATCTCCTGCCTGATCATACCCCTTGTCAGAATAGAATGTGATATTTATCATTTCTGCCTACTGAAATGTGGGGAATTCCCTGTCATACATTCCTGAAACTGTTTCTTGTTTCAGAATGATACACTAATAAAATCAATCAATGATACACTTACATGTGTAAAATCATGCCCTGTACATTTTACATGAATTTTGAGTTGAATTTATCCAACAATTATTTTGGACAATCCTGTCCCAATTGTCTTCACTTACTTTATTTTAAAATGAAGCTAAAATGCTAAGGACAAAACCTGGGGGCTCTGTGATGTGAACAAAATAGTAGTTTTTCTATGGGGAGAGTGATGAAGCAGGATTTTAATTTGGTATAAGGAAGTGACCTTGTGGCAGATCACTTAGGCTCTGGGTGAATTAGGCAGCAACATAATGTAATATTGTATGAAGGTTACTAATAATCTTATTGAAAACTCATTACTTTGCTCACCTCCCAGAACTGCCAAACATTCCTTCCCTTTGAGAAGCTCCTTCTGATCCAGTCCATGGTCTTGAAGCCTCCTAATTAACCGGAGTGCATTAATCTGAGAGCATGCGCAGTAATCAATCTCAGATTTGACACAGCTCCATGTTCCATGGCAGAGTTTCAGACAGCAGTCCTGAGCAAATACAGCTATTACCCCCTTAAAGCTATTTAAACTCTCCATGTTTCGGTTTCCTCATCTAGAAAATGGGAAAAATAATAGTCCCTATGTTAGAGGGTTATGTGGAAATAAGCACAATTACAAAAGCGCTTCCACAATTCCCGAAATTAGTAATCCAAAATGCTAATTTTATGGTATTTTTTATTACAAGTTTTACTGTTACTACTAGAGGAATACTGGATATTTTCCTGAGAAGGCAGGTAATACCAGAGAGCCCAACCAATGGGAGTGCATGTTAAAAATATTTGTTGTATACGTTGGATGACTCTATAGCTTGACCCAGGATAAATGTCACAGGTGGTCCACCTTCTTAATAGAAAGGGCAGTTGATTGAATTTATTAGTAAAATGAGATAGTAGTTGTTTTAAATGAGGAAAGGTTAAGCAAAGCTGGACAATATCCTCTGAAGTGTGGCCCTCTTGTTTCAAAGTCTTGCATATTCAAACAGCCATGCTCAACTGACATTCCAGATAGGCCATGCTCAGAATCGTGGAGGAGTACTATGCTATAGGAGCAATGATCATGTACTACAGTCGTCCTTCACCATTGTCAATGCTGTTTCATTGTGATCAAACTCAAGGAAAGTTAATTTATGCAGGGAAGTTTGTGTGAGTCTTGAAAGACAAAAGACAGCTGCAGGTTTCAGGAAACAAGTCTCCTGGACCAGCACATGGTCACTTAAGTTAATTCAAAACAGGACATGTGTCAGATCTCCAGGGGGTGGGGGAGGTTGTTCAAGTTACATTTATTAACCTCAGTCCACATGGATAGAACAGTTAAGGACAAAACCCATGTTTTAGGTGTGTTGACCTGGGTCACCAAATAAAATGACAGAATTCCTTGAGGCTTGAAACAGAAGAAAGATAATTAGACAAAATAAGTGTAAAACTAATAAGGAGAGAAAATCCTTTT
Organism: Aplodontia rufa; assembly: GCA_004027875.1. Classification (NCBI taxonomy): domain Eukaryota; kingdom Metazoa; phylum Chordata; class Mammalia; order Rodentia; family Aplodontiidae; genus Aplodontia; species Aplodontia rufa. The sequence goes on from PVKS010035105.1 coordinate 2,056, forward strand.
GCAGGTATGCACAAGCTTGCCAATGTGTCTGAAATATTCTGTTTTCCTCAGCCTTTTGGTTGCCGTGACCCAAAGACCTGACCGGAAAAATTTTAGGAGGAAATGGTCATTGTGGGCTCATGGCTTCGGAGGTCGTAGTCCATAGAAGGCCAGCTCCATTCTTTGGGGCTCAAAGTGAGGTTGAACATCATGGTAGAAGAGTTTGGCAGAGGGAAGCAGCTCACATGTTGATCAACAAGCAGAGAGTGTTCCCCTCACCAGATATAAAAAAGATACACTAAAGGTATGCCCCCAGTGACCCACTTCCTCCAGCCACATCCTATCCTTCAGTTACTAGTTAATCCCTATCAGATTAACTCACTGATTGGGTTAAGGTTCTTAAAATCTAATTATTTCACCTGTCATCCTTTTTTGCATGGTCTCACATATTCTACCTCTGGTTCCTAAAAGTGCATGACAATTTCACATTGCAAACTATATTTATTCCATTTCCAAGAATCCCCATAGTCTAAACAATTCCAAGATTGACCCAAACTACAAGTCTAAAGTCTATTCTGAAATTGAAGGCAAACTCTCACCATGAGCCCCTGTAAAACATCAAGTTACATGCATTCAATACATGAAGGTACAGCATTGGAGTTTCAGTGGTGGCTCAGTGGTTGCAGAGCTTGCCTAGCACACATGAGGACACGGGTTTGAAACCCCGTACCAGGTACACAACCAAGTGTTGAGCAACGCAGTCCAAATGAAAAATAAATTGATTTTTTACTCTCTTTAAAAAAAAAGAAAGGTACAAAATAAATGATTTGGTTCAGAAAAATAGGGCCATAGAGAGAAGGGATGGGACCAAAGCAAGACCAAAATCCAGCTGGGCACATGGCATTGTGATTTTCCCTATGGAAAGGTTGTGTAGATCTGCTCCTGGGGCAGTGTAGGTTGTGGTGCACATGGCCTCCATTGGCTTGTCACTGCTTCATGGCTGCAGCTTACCTTACAAGGATCAATTGTTCCTTGTTAATCTCTGGGGTCTCTATCACAGCTTAGGCCACCTCCTCACATCTCCACACTTAGCCCTTTTGGAGGCTGCCTGCAGGGACTCTGATCTTGGGGCACTTTGCCTGACCTCTCAGGCTTTGCTCTGAAATCCTGGTGGAAACCTCCATGACCCCCTAACTCCAGCATACTGCAATGCTGCAGAACCAGCCCCACGTGGTTGTAGCCGAGGTCTGCTGCCGTCTTGAGCAGGAGCTAAACCTCCAGGGAACACAGCTGCAGGGGCCCCTGAGAGCCTGCATGGCTGTGCTTGGTAAAGAAACTTCCTAGGCCACCTTGTGCTAGTAGGGCACCCCACTGGTCTCCTGTCAAAGAAATTTTTACTTTTATTGCATTGGACCTGTGATGGGTATGGTCTTGGCAACTCCTGCCATGCCCCCAAGGTACCTTTCTTACTGATTTTAGGGGAAGTCTTCAGCATTTCATTAGTGGTGGTAATATCTTCTACAAATGCAACTTGTTTAGCCCCAACTTTACTTCCAACTTTCAGGTCCAAGTTTTTCAAATTTTTCTCATCATTAGGACACTATGTTGGATCCACTAACACAGCAGAGACCCCTGGTAGCTGAGACGAGAGAGCTTATCAGGGAGTAGCAAGATGGCTGCTATCAAACTGGAGAACAGCAACCTATGGCTGGGAGTGAGAATTTATAGGGACTCTGGTGGGAAGGGGACTTAGGCAGAATATCTGAAAAAATAACCCTTCAGGGTAGGGTTGACATTCCTGGGGTTTCCTCAGACCCCTATCTGCTAAGGGCAGAGACTCAATTGTGATGTGGTGGTCGTGTCATGAAATGGTTGCTAGAGGTAGATACAAAAGGAAAAGTTTCTAAAACTGGTAATGGACAATTTATAACAATGGTATGGGAAGTGGACGGGTTTGGAAAATGCACCTAAAGGTCACAGTTTGTGAAAGGGAAGCCTATGTCTTTTAGGGAAACAAAAACCTAGGTTTACAGATGAACCAAAATGGTATTTATAAACTACAACACTATATTTGGCTAAAAGTTACTAGTATAATCCATGCCACTGACTGAGTACTCTCAAACTTAGAAATTTCTTCAACCAGATTAAGAAGTCCATTGATTTTAAAAAAAAAAAAAAAAGGGACAATGAAAGATGAAGATAGAATCAATTTTAGTTTTTGATGTGGCTTGTGCTGCTCTGACACTTGGTTGTGTACTTAACACTGGGGTTCGAACCCGTATCTTTGAGCATGCTGGGCATGGGCAGTAAGCTCTGAGACACCCCTCCAGTCCCAGTCCATAGCTTTTAAAATAAGTTTCACAGAAAGTCTCAGGTATTCGACAAAATGCAGACAACTTCTTAGCAAGAATGTAACATATGGCCTTCAGTCCCATTTCTAATAGTGCTCGTGTTCTTGGGAACACGCCTGATTCCTGTCACTGCTGTGCATAGACTGGTCTTCTGCCCTCCTACCAGAATCACTCATAGTCCTCCACTCAAAGCATTCTAAAGCTTTCCATCTTGTATCATTAAATCTTTCAAAATTCCTCCCACAGATTCGAAAAAACTCCTAGGGCTTCTAAACCACATGGTCTGGTTTGTTAGAGCAACAACCCTACTTCTGAGTACCAATTTGTTTTATTGAGCTTCTTGGTTGCTCTGACCCAAAGAACCAACTGAACAATCTTAGAAGAAAAAAATTGAGGGCTATCAGTTGCAGAGGTCTTGATCCATAGGAGGCCAGCTCCATATCTTCAGGCTTCACATGAGCCTGACTTCATGGCAGAGGGAAGCAGCTCACATGATAATTAGCGAGCAGAGGGAGATTCCACTTGCCAGAAGCAAAATATATATACTGGAAAGCACACCCCCAATGACCTACCACCTTCAGCCACACCCCACCTGCCTTCAGTTACCACTCAGTTAATCCCTACAGAGGATTCAGTTACCAGTTGGGTAAAGGGTCTCGTAACCCAAACTACTTCACCTCCACCTGTAGTGTCTCATACACAGGATTTGGGGAACACCTCACATCCAAACCAAAACACATTCCAAGATAATGAACTGAAAACCAAATGCCATTGTGGGACTCTTCATTAGTGAATGGAATCTATTGGCTGAAAGCTCATTGGTGGGCACATACCTGAGAAGACTCACCAAAGAAACTGTTGGGAAAATGAATTGGAGGTGGAGGACAGGAGCATCAGGTCTGAGAGGAGCATTGGGACTCATACTTATCTCTCAATAATTGTGGTCCCCAGATCTTTTTGTCCCAGTAATACGAAGCAATGCTTTGCAAAACAGTGTGCAGAGACTTAACTACTGGCAGCTGCTCATTGCATGGATGCTTCTGATTGTACATTGTTTCTAACCACTTCTGTTTACTACTAATCACAACTTTAAGATTGGGGGGTGCTCTGGAAGCAACCCTTTTTGGGTTGGAATAAAGTGCATGATGCTCTCTTGTATCATTTCAAAGAGTTGACTTCAAATGCAGCGGGCTCATTTGTGAAGCAAATGGGCAAGTCCTCCTTGGCATAGATCTGCTAATCTGTTCAAGAGGAAGCAACCTTGTAGCCAGCAGGCCAGGAACAGGATGTGCCCTTGTGGGCACAATTGGAAAATAGGTCAACAGGTTTCACATCTTAGAATTTTCCCTACATATTTCATTAGAAAGCAATTTTCTTTGTCAAACTTTTTTTCCCTGTAAATTATATAATAGGACACAGCTGGTTGTATACCATATATGCTGATACAGTGTTGTATATAAATTGCTGCATAAAAACATGCCAAATGGGCAAAAAATACAACATGAGCAAAATTATCAGATTAGATTGGCAGATGCTTATATTAAACATGTCTGTTTACGTTGTGTATAAAAGGTTTTCATGGGCTTTGATTTTAGATTCAGTAGAGCATCTCTGTTTCTTTTATGAGATCTAAATTACACTAGTTATTACCGGTTTTAGAAAATGTAAGTTAAATTACAGAAATAATCATATGCTTTTGCTATTTATTTTTCTCATTACAAATCATATCACAAATGTAGTAATAATATACTCCAGGAGCCTATCACCAATCATGCTTAACTAGAGGTAGTATCACTGTTGGCCTAATTGCCCTGCTGTTGGAAATCAGCAAAACGAAAAAAAATAAAAATAACAATAATAATTTATGCCTTTGTATCATAGCTCAGAAGTTCTTAATGGATAGAAAATGAAATAACGAAGGCATGTTTTGTAACAGGTTACTTTGTTTAGTGACTGATAGTCCATATTTTAGCATATTCAAATGTGTAGTTTGAAAACCACTTTTTTTTTTTTAAAAGTTTTTCTTCTTTAGAATTGGAATATACTATATTCTAAGAAAACAGAAAAAAAATCCAGGCATATCTTTATATAAAATACGTACATACACCCAGGTATAGAATCCTGTGCAGATAGTTTCCATACTTATGATGCGGTTAATCTTGATAAATCAATCTCAAATTTAAAACATGCCACATTGAAAATGTGGTTTACACACCCAAGGAAAGCTTAGCCCAGCCTACCTTAATGTGTTCGAAATACTGTCTTAACCTTTACAAGCGCACTGTGGGAGAGTGTCAACGCACTTTGGTGGCCTAGGAAAAAAAATGAAAATTTGCAGTACTGTTTTATTGAATCTCCATTTTCACACCATTGTGATTTTGGAAAATCATAAGTTAGAAACAGTCCACATGTTCACATAAGCAAGTGGAGATTTGCGTGTCTGTCGGCCCTCACCTTAACTTAAAATGTGGGCAACGATATGAATAATAATTAAGCAGAGCAAATCGTTATCAGTCAGTGAAAATGTCTTCCTTGTTTCCTATTAAGAGATCTCTTTTCCCAGTGCAGAGGAAGTCGGGTCATGATGATGCCGTTCAAGATTACTACAACTTGGTATCATCCATTCAAATGGAACCTTTAGAATTTTTTTCATACTGATGAGTTTTTCAGGAGCATGGATGCGTTTTACTTTCAAATGGCCAAGTACACAAAAAAAATCTAGATTGCTACATGGTGTATAAAGAAGGTCAAGAAAAATATGGAGAATCATAGAAATGTTTTAAAAGTCAATATCTCAATTTACGTTTTTAATCTACACAGACTTAAAGCAAAGTGCGTGTGTAGATTTCTAGTAAGTCTGAGCCATGCCGTATTCACAAATCTTTCAGAGAAGAGAAAACAGGAGATGTTGTTTTAGAGGGTCTTCATTTACCTACATAATGTACACTATTGTTTTTTAAGGTCTTTTCTTTGACACCCATTTGCTGAAAAGGTGAACAAATAATATCTATTCAACTTAATGACTCTTTAAAAGTAAGGAAAGGGGGGTTGGAGCAGTGGCTCAGCAGTGAGAGCATTTGCCTGACATGCACAAGTACACGAGTTCAAACTCCAGCACCACATATACAACGAAGTAGTGGAGCAATGAAAGCCATATGAAAAACTTAAATTGATTCTGTTTTTCTCTCTCTCTGTGTCCCTCTCTCTTTACCAAAAAAAAAAAAAAAATTCTGACAATATATTTTCCCTTCAATGCCATGCGGGCTTTTTTCCTGGTATTTCTTTGAAGTGTATGTCACTGTTAATGAAATGTTAATAAATATTAACTACGGTGACTTTTGTATCCAGGTAAATGAATACTTATGCTGCAGTTATGAAGCTGGTGCCCCATGTTATTTTATGGAAATATAATTTTAGTTTCACATGAAGATTTAGAATCAATCTATATTTTTTCTTTTTTAGTACATTTTACAATAAGATTCATTCTTACCTCAATTTCTAGTGGACCCAAAACCAAGTATTGAAAAGACCATCTTTTCTATTGTACTTCAGGACAATTTCTCTGATAAATCTAGTGGTCAAATTCACATGGGTCTGTATATGGAATTATTATTTTATGAATACTCCCTTGCAAAAATGACTCTACATTAATTTATTTATTATTAAGACAGGGCTTAGGGCTGGAGCAGTGGCCCAGCAGTATCAGGCCTGCCTGCGATATATGAGGACCTGGGTTCAAACCTCAGCACCACATATACATATATAACTGTTGTGAAAATGAGGCCAGATGAAAAAATAAATACAATTGATTCTCACTCTCCTTCCCTTAAAAAAAAAAAAAGAAAAAGAAAAAAGAAAAAGCTTTATCTGACTGCGAAGTTTGCCCAATTTGGTCACTTTAAAATTATCTGAGCTAATGCCTAATTTATTTTAGGTTTTAAAATTTCCCATGGTGTTTCTATTTCCCACTGATGTTTCTAGAAATGTATATATGGGGCTTCCACATATCTTGCAGAGTTTTTGTAATATTAAATATTGTATAATCTTAATTAAAATTTTCAATTTCTGATTGTGTTGGTAGTATATGGGATTTTCTTCCTGTAGATGGAAATTCTAGATAACTTGCTACATTCACTGAACAATAACTGTTAGATTCCTTAGTATTTTCTATGCTCATAACCATTTCATCTTAATGTGATAGGGTTATTCCTTTCAGATCCTTATATCTTCTTTTCTCCATACCATGTTCAACTAGTAAGGTCTAGCTCAGTTTTGGATGGAGGTGGTGTGGTGATTTTATTTATCTGTGCAAGTGTACCGACAAAACTGAGCTTCTCAACATGACATTTCTTCCAGAGAAGAACTGCTTTGCTCATATTCTGGTGGGCAGTGGGAGAGAACGCAATCAGAGTTTGAGACCGTTAGTTTTCGTTCTCCTCAGGGCTAACCTCTTCCTAATTGGCACACGTTTCTCATACCTTGACCTCCGAGCTCAGGAGCAGAAGCCCAAGAGCCCAAGTTGGGCAGGATTCCTCTTACAGAGCATCTTCTGTAATCCAACTCTGTGGTCACAGGATAGTGAGAGGATCTAAAGTGGGCTTCACATTGTCTCAGATCCAGTGGTCTCGTTGAATGCCCATTTCCTTTTTGTTTTAAATTATAATATTGGTTGATTGAGTACATTATGGTGATTTAATACATGCATATACTGTGTGACAACCCAATGAGTTTAACTGGCATTTTTATCTCCTTCAACTTGAATCATTCTTTTGTGTCAGGAATTTTGACTCTTCGAGGTATTTTGTAAACTTCTGCAGATACCATGCATGAAACTGCAGAACTAACTCCTCCTAACAGTTATTTTTAAGAGAATTGTTATGAAAGTTGCACAGATCATGTTTATACAGCTCGATGACTTTAACAAAGTGTAGCTACAGGCCAAATGAATACATGAAAAGTTCTCAAAATGCCAAAAACTAAACATAGACATTGTCAATTGCATTCTCAGTCTCTTTCCTGTTGGCATAAAATTGACAGCTTGAAGGGGAGAATCCTGCAGAATTGTGTAATTATTTCTGTGATCTTAGCCCTTGTACACTTAGGCCTTGTAGATAACCTTGAAATGCAGTATTTATGGCTGTGTCCCTTTGAAAGAATAGAAAGCTTTGAAGTGGTTGCTGCTTGGATGCTCATTCTGAGCAGTTTAGGAGTCAGTCAGTGGTTCATCAGGACTGACAGAATTGTCATCCTTTAGCCAGTTTCTTCATGCAAAAAACTTGGCTCTTCATGTTACGACTGCCGTGGCTGGTATCCAGTGAGTTCATTGAGACTTCTTAAGTTTTTGGTGGTTCATATTTATTTCTTCTTTCTAAGTTCTAAAACATTTAATTTTGCTGATGTAAAATTCATCCTTAATCTGGGATGAAAAACAGGCATTTCGGGGCTGGAGCAGTGGTTTGGTGGTTCTGGTGCTTGCCTGGCATGCACAAGTATGTGGGTTCAAACCCCAGCACCCACGTACACAACTAAGTGTCAGAGCAGCGAAAGCCATGTGAAAAACTCAATAAAGATTGATTCTCTCTCTCTCTCTCTGTCTCTCTCTCTGGCATTCTCTCTTTAAAAAATATGTATTTCATATTTCCAGTGTGTATTTTACTATTAAAAATTTTTAACATACACAAAATTTGAAAAAGTTGAGAATATTTGCCTCCAAAATTTTAACACTAATATTTAACTCTGTTCCTTTGTGTACAACACATAATCTCATGTGTTCATCTCCCTATCAATCTATTAATTCTACATTTTTTTTTTTGGTTCATTGAAACTAAATGCAAGGATACTCGAAAGCCCAGAAAATCAATGTTGTGTCTTCTGGATGTCAAATCATTAACAAGGGTTCAAGATTCACGGTATAATGAAATAAAAGGTATCGACACACAGTTTAAACACATCTAAACTGTTAATTCAAAATACAGAGCCTTGGTATTCACCTACAAAATTTGCGTATGTCCCATCCCCATTGGTCCCTGTCAACATGTCTAGACAAGAAGATTGCTGCAATTTATTTTTTCAGCACATGATTTTTCTGAAATTTCATATAAATTAAAATATATTCTAGGTCTCTTCATCTGCTGTTCTTTTGTAACCATGTGTACATATGGTAAATTATAAAAATTTGAATGTATCTCTGTTTTCATTGTTGAATACAATAATGCACTGTAGTATGATAAACTACAGATGTTTGTTTTTAAGCTAGATTTTTTAAAAAATTGCAGTATATTTTCTGTGTATTGCTTATATTTAATACTTGTTTTTTATAATTGAAGCCAGCTTTGATATACTATCTCTGGCTATCTTACCCTGTCATATGTTGCTACATTTGATTCTTTCTTCATAATTTGAATTTTTTTTTGTATTTCAACAAATACACATCTGTAATTTTGTCATATGGTATTATCTTTGGCAGGTTTTGGTGTTCGAATTGTGGTATTCAGATTAACATGTTGAAATGCTTTAAATTTTCAGAAAGATTTGTGAGTGAATTTGTTACTTTTATGTACAGAAAGGTAAAGTGAAACTGTCATTGCCTAAAATTGGCATTGTGGAACTTCAATAATATGTACATATAATTCAACTTCTCAATTTAGGCATAGTGATGCATTATGTTTTTTTACTTAAATTTGTGTTATTTTTATATATTTAAATGTAAGGATTTTTATCATGATATCTAGGTTGTCAAATTTGTGGTCATGAAGTTGTCCTTATTTATAATCCCCTATGCAACTGTAGAAACTTTGATTGCTGATATTTACTGGGCTGCTTCCCTCTATCTCCTCTTCTGTGAGTAGTCTAGCTACAAGTTTATTAATATTCTTTTCAAAGTAACTATTTTTACTATTTATATTTTCTTTTTTTTTTGAAAAACAAAAAATTTTAGTTTTTCCTCTGGCTTTTGTTGCTCTCACACTTTGTTGTGTATATACGGTGCTGGGATTCGAACCCATGTCCTCGTACATGCCAGGCAAGTGCCGTAACCACAGAGCCATCACTACAGCCCCCTGTTCATATTTTCTTTATTCAGCTTTCATATTTATGATTTCTTCACTTGAACTTTCTTTTGGCTTTTATTTCCTTTGTTAACTTTTGAAGATAAAACTGTACTTGACCATCCTTAGATTGTATTTTCAGAAATGAACCTTAAATGTAGTAAGTTTCCCTCTAACCATTGCATTACCAGCACCTCATTTTTATTGTTGCCCATGTACATAATAATACGGTTCATAATATTTGCTGTTTCACATTGAGAGTTTTTCCCTTGGATTATTCAGAAATATAGATGTTCAATTTCCAAATATTTGAGGTTTCTAATAAACTACTTTTTTAATATTTCATGGCAGCAATGTACCATGTATGGCTTTTGATTTCAAAAGTCTACTGTACAGGGCTGGAGCAGGGGCTTATCAGTTATAGCACTGACCTGACATGCATGAGGACCTTTTCAAACCCAGCACCACGTACACAATGGTCAGAGAAATGAAAGCCACTTGAAAAACTAAATAAAATTGATTTGCTCTTCCTTTCTCTCACTGTCTTTCTCTAAAAAAAATTTTATTGTGTGAAACAACAGCTTACCCATTTGCATAATCTGCCATATACAACTGAAAAATATGTGCTGCACTTGTAATGTTGTATAAGTTTAAAGAAATGAGGTCAGTATGGTAGATACTACTGATAAACTCTCTACTTTGACTACATTTTGTGTAGTTGTGTTGCTAGGAGAGTTCTATTAAAACCTCCTTTAAGAATTCTGCTGTATATGGAAGAAATTATGCTGAGGGAAATCGGCATAAGCCAGAGAACCAAGGGTCAAATGTCTTCACTCATCTGTGGAGGCTGGAGCTAGACCCTGACCATTGATGTAGGATGTCTATTGTCATGTTTTAAATCTAGATAAGGTGTAATGTCATACAACCTAAGGCATTCTAGAGATGTTTTGGGGAGCGGGGGATAAGGGTGGATAATTGTAGGGGGAAGCTTTTGGGGGTAAATCTAGTTTTCAAATTTTATGTATAATTTCATTAGAAGGTTGTATGATTGTTCAACAAATAAATTTCTGAATTAAAAAAAAGAAGGAAAAAAATTCTGCCGCAAACTTTTCCAAGTTATAAGTTAGTCAATTTGTATTTCAGGTATATTGATTGTGCATAGTTAATTTGGAGGAAATTAAAAATTATTCTGACTTCATAATGACCTTACATCATTTTTTTATTAAAGAGAGAGGGACAATGAGAGAAAGAAAACAAAAGTCACTTTTGTTTTTCATGTGGCTTTCATTGCTCTGACACTTCTTGTGTACATGGAGCTCGGGTTTGAACCTGGGTACTCGCACATGCCAGTAAAGTGCCATAACCGATGAGCCACCGCTTCAGCCTCCAGCTCACGTCATTTTGAAATGTCATTTCCTCTATTAAAGTTGTCGTAAAGTAGGATTTTTTTTTTAATGTGCATTTTGTCCATGTAGCCTCCCTACTGTTGGCCTGGTTGAGTTTTTTCTCACCCACTTGCTCCCACCCTCCCTGTCTTTTGATGTAAATGGCACTTTGGGATGCATATGGTCTAAAACAAGGGCACTCTTTATCCCTTTTCACAGCCTCTGCCTTTGGTCGGAGTGTTTAGTCCCTTGCCACTTCATGCGGTTTTGATGTGGTTAGGCTGAGGTTTACTCTTGCCCTAAGTGTCTTGAGTTTGTCCCTTCTACTTTTTTTAGTTCTTCTTTCTGCCTTCTCTCAAGAAGTATATGTGAGTATATTTTCAGAATTCCGTTGAGTTTATTAATTACTTTTCTATGTTGTGCATCACATGTTAAGTGCTTGCTCTTGGGATTAGAGTATAAATGCTTTACTCCTCTTATGAATTCTATGGAATTAATAGAATTCTATGGAATCAATTAAATTCTCTGGAATTAATGGAGCTAATAGTGATAGAATTTCTCATGTCTTTTTCTCTCCCCCATCATTTGTGACAGTTACTGTGTGTAAAATCTCTATGTGCATTTAAAAGCTCATATGACAACTTTATATTTTTTTTCTTAAGGGGAAGAAGCAGTTCTTTATACTTAGATGATTGTGATTTCCGATTATTCTACATATTTATCTTTTTTCAACTGGAACGTTTTCATAATTACTGGATTATTTCTTGTCTCATAGTATTGAAATCTCTTCTTTTTTTTTTTAAAGAGAGAATCACTTTTAGTTTTTCATGTGGCCTTTGTTGGTCCAACAGTTGTTGTATAGTTGTATATGTGCTGCTGGGGTACAAACCTGCATACTCATACATGCCAAGCAAGCACTGTAACTGCAGAGCTGTTACTCCAGCCCCTCTTGGTTGATTTAAGTTATGATTTAAAGGTATTTTTAGAAGTGTTCTGATACACAGAACTTAGAAATACTTGTGTTAATTGTTCTTGAATAAGGTGTCGTTTTTCACTTGTCACTGTGAGATGTTCTTTTTAGTTTTCAGCAGTTTCACTACTATGCACCTAGGGAATTTGTTCCCTCATGATTGGAGTTCAGTGAACTTCTTAAATCTGGTAAAAATGTAACTGTCACCAAATGAAAATATTTTTCCACTTTGTTCTCTTCTGTGCTTCTGTGGCTTGAATTAACATAATTTAGACTCTGTAATGTTGTCCCATAGGTCTGAGAAGTTTGCCACAGTACATATCCTTTGTTCTTCAAATTAGATGATTGCTTTAAATCTATAGTCTTTGTCATCTTTTGTACATTCAGTATGATGTGTAGCACATCTAGTAATATTAAAATTTATTTCTCTTTATGGATTTTCCATTTGTTTTATTAAAGTGTTTAATTTTGTTCTGAAATAAATTTGATACATTACAGACAAATTATACTTCATAACTTTGAATGTAGTTAATGATCCCAAAACGTGGGTAGTATCAGTGTGGATTTCTGTGTATCTTTTCCTTACAAATTGGTAGCATTTTCCTGGTATTTCATGGGTTATGTAATTTTGGATTGTTTGTTTGATATATTGATTGTACTTTGTGAGGATTAAAGTTAAGATTCATTGGTGATTATATTTTTTTAAATGTAAAGATAGAGCAACAGTGAAAGAGAATTTTATTGAGTTTTTATGTGGTTTTCATCTCTTGGACACTTGGTTGTGTATACAGTGCTGGGGTTCAAACCTGCTTCCTCAAGGATGTCAGGCAAGTGCCATAATTGCTAAGCCACTGTTCTAGCCCCCTTCTTGGTGATTATTGTCAGTTGATTTGTTGCACAAGTAACTCGGGCATAAGCTACAATTTCTATCACTAGGCAGGCAGCCCAAATCTCAGCAGAGCTAGCTGGCACTCAGGGAGGCCACTGAGTCTATTCTAAGCCCATTGTACAGAGGCTTACTGGAAATGGGTTCACCGTGTATAGAGATTGTGTGTCCTCTGGCTCTCCGTCTCATGGTTGTATCGCCTTGCCTGGGATTGACACATTGCTTTGACTCTGATTCTGAAATCCAGAAAGGCTATGTATTGTATTGGCATTTTGGTCTCTTTGCACAGGGTCCAATGTGACCTGGACTGTGACACTGTAAAAATGGTTAACTTACAAGTTACTCCTTTGTTCCGGGTACCAACTCTGCTCCATAAGTTTTCCTTTTCACTGTACCAGGCCTCTAGTTGATTATGTTATAATTAGTTTAAGTGGGAGAATGAAATTTGGTATAAACTTTTTGGCACCTCCAGAATCAGCCTTCACCTTTGGCTTTTGACATATTAAACTGTTGGAACATAATGTGAGCTCATGTGTTTCTATTTATAAGAAGCAGCTGTTTTTAACGCAGTAATAGAATTTCTTTTTGACCTAAATAGTGCTTTGTTTAAGAAATAAAGATGAATAAGTTTCTGGTTAGATTACTTCCTGGAGTTTATATCCATAATGAAATTAATACATGTTTCATTTGCACTTAGTAATAACTTTGGATAAGAGAAATTATTTTTATGAGATATTTTTAAGTAATCAGGGATTTTCAATTAATGATCTAACTGAATGTCATCCAGGCACATCCTGTGGGAACAAAGAAAATGCAAACCTCAGTTATGTCTATAAGCCTTCCCAGGTATCCTGAAGGTTAGTGGAGACAAAGTAAGAGGTGATAGTGGTAAAAACATGAAGTGCCTGGAAAAAAAATACATATGTGCTAGGAAGTCTCAGTCAGAATCAGTTAAATCGACATCCATGTTATTTCATGAGAGATAACTGGTAACGGCCGTGTTTCACTTTACACATAAGTCTATTGATGAAAACATTTCAGAAAGAAAACAAATTTTGTATGAGAATAACAAAAAATGAAAATGAAGACTGTGCCCAAACTAGTAAAGGATGAAGAGGATTCCACCAAAATAAACATTGAAGGTCTATAGATAAAGATGGGTGATTGTTGAATATTGATTTGTCTCTAGTGTAGGAAATGATCAGGGCAGGGAGGAAAATTAGGAGACAGTAGCAATACCTGAGCTGAAGATTGAGCATGTCCAGCAGAGAGCAACTTGAGGAATGGGGAAGAGAGGAAAAAATGTTCAAGATAAATCAGGTGTAACTGAGAATCTAGTAAATAAAGGGATCGATGCATAGGGAAAATGGAATGTTGTAATGAAGTAGCTTAGTTTGAAAAGTTAGAGAAGGTGAATTTGATTTGACAAATGTTGAATATGTAGTGAAAATGACAATCAAGAGCTGGAAATCAAAACTGGGTTGAGTACAAATACCATGGATGGAGATGTGTATTTAGCGTCATCTGACTAATTATAATTAATAATAATTGCAGCTAATATTGATAGACTGTATGCCAGGCACTCTGCCAAGTGCTTTACCCAAATAACCTCAATTACTCATCAAAAACAGCAGTGTACATGCTAGTTTTTATTTCCATATTATACATGGGGAATCTGAGTCTCAGATACATTTTTCCAAGGTCACACACGTAATAAGTGACAGATCTAAGATTTAATTCCTTAAAAAAATCTGTCATATTTCTGACTCAGAACAAAATAGATGTTAAGAAATAAAAATTGATAAATTGATGTCAGGATCCTTTGAAGTTGCTAAGAGGTGTGGAGCAAGGAAGAAAATAAAAGAGAAAAGAAATGAAACTTACATTGGAAGGATATGGTGAATGAAAACTAGCAGTCAGGGCATCAGTAAGAGACCTCACAGAACCCAAGTCATTGTGGCACAACATTGCACTAATTTGTTATTTTATGTAGACAGGTGGGTGAATTGAGAAGTTATGCCTTCCCCCAGAGTTTTCCTGGAGACCACTTCTGCAAACTGTTAATAGGATGGTTCACTCAGACCTGGCCCTCATCAATCCTAACACTTGATGGCCTGGGGGAGGTTGTTCCTCCTTGTAGCCACATCACCTACTATGAAAATGTCCTAGTTCCATCTTGGCCCTGTCCTTCAGTATGTAATTGAGGCTAGGCTCTTATTTTCCATAAAACTTTTAGTACTTGTTAAAGTAGGGGTGCATTTTTAGATGCATTGAACTTTATTTAAGTGTACCTTTCAAAGCATTCAAACTATACATAGGATTAAATGGATCCTAAGTTCTTTTGTCTCTGAACAGTGACCCATTCACAAAATTCCTCCAGGTACCTCTTTCTCTGCAGCTAGGATGCCTTGATTCCTGCCCTTGCACAAACAGGCTTTGTTTTCTTGCTTGCATTACCTTGTAAGATTGCTCTCTTCTGTGATTCCTGTCTGTACTTACAGAATTCTCATGCATAACACTCAGATTAACATAAGAGATAAAATGTGGAGAATTTTCATTTCTCTATAGTGAAAACACTCCCCAGAAAGAACGAGATACTATGCTAGGGTGTAAGCCCTTGGGTTAGCCAACTTTCTGGCACTGACGGCATACCTGAGAAAATGCGACTTAAAGGGGGAAGGGAATATTTTGACTGACTCAGAGGTTTCAGTCCATGCTTGCTTGATCCTATTGTGAGGAAGAACATCATGCAGGAAGCACATAGCAAAAAACTGCTGTTGATTTTATGGTGGTTGGGAAGGGAGAGAGAGGAGGTCCAGGGTCCCAATATTCCCTTCTGTCCACGCCTCCAGGGACCTGACTTCTTTCAGGCGGTGCCATCTCCTAGGTGTCCCACCACCTCTCAAGAGTACTATGGGCTAAAGACCCTGAACACATAACCTTGGGAGGCATTTAAGATCCAAACCATAACTACAGTTAAATAGTCAGAATAACATTTTCCTTCTACTTTGTAACTCCCACTGACCCATGGAAGGGCGAATTAGGAAGGGCAACACAGACATGAGGCTCCACCGCTTTAATAAAGATCATGTAAGCAATGGCTGGAAAAGTGCTTAAAAACCACCCCTAGGAAAGGGGGGCATTAAATCTAGACTTTGATTAACGTATTTTTAAACAAATGTCCTTCTTTTACTTGGTGGTATATCATTATCATTTATCAGTGGCCCTTCTACACAAATAAGAAATGGGTGTCTCCAGGAGAGAAGTGGGGAAGAGAAGTAATTCTAATCCGAGCTTGCCACCTTCGTGGCCATCTGGTTCCTGCCAAAGCAGTTTGCAACTGTTCAATAGGAGTATGAAACTCCAGGAGCTTTTGGAAAGAAGTGCCAGATAATTAATGCCAAGTCCAGGATATTAACTCACTAGATCTGAAGAACAGGGACCTTTTCTTCTTATAATAGTCGTCAAATACAATAGATGGCCTTTTAAATATTTAATAAAATATGAATAATAAATAACACTGTAAATAAAAGGTCAGAAGCTGGCCTAACACTAGGGAACTCTAACACTCAAGGGGTCCAAGCACTGGTGTATTTAGCCTAGGCAACCAGCCTCTCCTTTGGGGGATGGTCCTACTGACCTGAAAAGTCCTTCTCATGGTGGGTTAATTTGGTTTTAATTTGCTATGATACTTGTACTCAGAAGACCCCAAGTCTTCAATGAAAATAAAAAAGTTTAAATTACTGAATCTTAAGAGTCGTATGTATGTTTACATTTGAAATAAAAATATAGAGGTCTGAAGTTTTACTGCATTTTAGTGCTTTGATTTGCGTGTGTTGGTGGCTGGGCAAAGTTTTGTGTTATTTAGACTTCTCCACTAAGAGTTTAACAGTTTTGGTATAAATGATTGCTAGATACATTGGTCCACCTTTCCTAGATGGGAGTGAGGAGGAAGCAGAAATTACCTCAAGCAAGAAATGTAAATGGAAAGTAATGGTGCTAATGTCGAAACTGGACACACACATACACACACAACTTGCTGTTGATTAACAAGTAGTCCACATTTGAGAGTTGGTTTTTGCAGTCCTGTTTCACACAATTGATACACTTTTCCTCCTATTCCCTGTTTTACACAGTTGCTAAGACATACAATAGATATGGGGGGTGGGAATCTTTTTAACATTTTGCCCTCTGTGTTAAAACTTCTTGTTTTGGGTTCATTTCATATTTAGGTTTCTCTGACTGATTATGAGCAATAAAATGTGTGTACATTTTTTACATGATTTGATTTATCTCGTAAATACTGCAGTGCAACCTGAACTTGAATTTAAGCTCTACTGCAAAATAAGGATCCTTGCTACATTGCAGTCTTGGAACATAGTTTATGTAAGATGACTGGCAATTAATGCCCAATCAGGAAATTCCTAATGAGCTTTTCCCACCCATCTTAAATTAAGCTCATTTTAATGCCAAATGCTTTACTAAAAATTAGTTTTTTCTGCAATCCAAGTCTGAACTTTCAGAGTTCATATGAAGGGAGTAGAGAAAAACGGTTGAACGTTATACTTTATATAATAAACTATAAAAGAAGCTTAAAAATCCAAATGCTCTTTACTTCTCTTTTACTTTTATCTATTATTTATTCTAAGTTGTATTTTATAGCAAAATGTTTGAGAAATCTGAAGCACAAACAACATATGGAGGACTAAATATTTTGTAGGCTTAATGATGTATTAGTATTTTGCTTTGTATGAAATTCTAATCACCAGATATGCTCAGCACTGCAGATGGGATATGCAGGCCCCCAATACCTTGGGGGATTAGAGAATCCAAACATCTGTAACAGGGGGAGGAAAAAAATCCCATTGCAGTATACAAAATTTAAAAGAATGAATTAATGAGAAAAATAAATGGAAATAGAAGTTCATTATTAATACCATCTTGTATTTATAATTACCACACAGCTCTACATGCCTTGGAGATCTTGATTCCATCCTTTAAAAATGTAATGAGATATTAAAACACAAGCTAGATGTAAGTCAGGGAAATGTGCAGTACTCTTCTGTTTTTAGCTGGATGGTTTAGAACTGAGATAAAGACTCTTGATAATTAATGCAGGCCACATCTTAGGCAATTTATACAAAAGGAGCACCTGGTTCATAATTGGCTGTTTCACTGAATTCAACTAGATATTTTCTAAACACATTAAAACCCTATTAATTGGAAAACAGGGGGAGGTTGTTTGGGTTGTGTGCATTGACTAGTTGAATGGAAAGGAGTCAGATGGTAGATCAAAAATATATATTGACTCAAGAATTTATTGGTATTTATCTTTGGGCATTATAGACTCTTATTTCTTGATAAAGTGGAAGGGAATAATACTTGGGCATTTCATTTCATTGACTAATTTGCTGATTGACTGACGTCATTTTAATTTTTAGGAAGTGTTGAATTGTGCTAGGAGATGAGATGAATTGGAAATAACCCTATCTATGGTCACGTATAGAGGATAGATGTGTAAACAGTGTGATCTCTCCAGAACAGAATTTGCTTGGTTAAAATTTCACATGAGTGTATGTATGTATTTTGTATGTAGGTATGCATATCTGTGTGTATATACGTAAATATTCTTAAAACCCATGCAGTATATTTTTTTT
>PVKS010035106.1:8235-20437 GCA_004027875.1 Aplodontia rufa
TGATTTAGAGCACTTTCTCATGTATTCATTGGCTTGATCAATGTCCTCTGGTGAGAAGTCTCTGTTTAGCTCTTTGGCCCATTTATCAATTTACACCACTTTCTTTTTGTGGTTTTTTGTAGTATTTCTATTTCAAGAAATCACAAAAGAATTCTATGGCACAAACATTACCTATATGTACTTCTAACAGTTATTAGGGTTTTTTATTCATGCCTAAACTTCTGATCCACTTTTAGTTGATTTTTACAGGCAATAATATGTAAGGGTATATTATTACTTACTGCAGATTGGCATTTAGTATTTACATATCATGAATGGGAAAAACTTTCTTCCAGTTAAATTACCTAGAGATTCTCATTCAAAAATCATTTTAACATATATTTTAGGGTTTGGCTCTGATTTATCTATAATAAATCCACAATATAGTCTATATCCATGTTTATACAAGTAAAAAACTTATTTGATTATTGTGGGTTTGTGGTAGATTTTAAACCAAAATATTTGATACCTCTATATCTTCTAATCTTTTAATATCAATTTTACGTTCAATAAAATTAAAATTAATTTGAGAATTTGGTTGAAAAACAGCCATTCCATTTATTGAATGGTATCACACTGAATTTGTATAAGTTTGAGACTAAATAGTTCAGTTAAACATTTGAATACTCTGACAGAAGGAAGCTAAATACAGAACACTTTTCTCAACACACGAGAAGTTTTCACTGTTGTCTTATTGAGTATAATGTGCACTGGCCTCTGCATTTTTGCTCCCTTGCTTTGTGTATTCAAATATTATTATTCTCATTACTTGGGTACTACATCAATTCCACAGTGAAACTGCAAAATTGCAGAAATAAGACTGAATTACTATTGTGTTTTGGAGAATTTAATAAGAATCTTCACAAATTTAGTGACAGAGAAGTTCTTTTTTGTATTCTGTCTTCCTGTCCATGAAGACAATATACTACCACATGTAGAGACTGCTTTAACATCCACAGATTTTATATCAGGTCTTTTTATCTTATATTTACATTCTGTGTTTATTATTAAGGTACTTTTAGTGGGTATACTGTATTCTTAACACTGAAAGTATTTAACGTTTTTGTCTGTGTGTGTGTGTGTGTGTGTGACAGAAATTTATATTTTCAAGTACCCCAAGCCTCCTTAATGAGATATATTGTATTGGTTTTTGTCTGTTTAATAATTCTCCAAATTTGGAAGTAGTGCCCTTTTCTGTTGGCTATGAACCATATTATCTGTGGGAAAGTAATGCCACAGAACAGGAGTCAGTGGATCACACCAAAATGGGAATCTGAATCTCATTCTCTCCTTGCTTTTATTGAGGGTCACAACTGGAAAGGTTATTAGAGGTCAGCAACATGACAAGTTATCCTAGGACTTGAAAGCTTTAAAAGCTAATCTTGAAGGGATGCTTGTGAAGAGGGTTGTTCAAGAGGCCATTCGACTTACAGTCAAGAATATCCGCCCTGGCAAGACTCAATGCTTTCAGTAAGTCAGTCTGTTCATGGCAATACCTGACCTTTAGACTTTGTCTAGACACATATTAAATCACTGCTGGAATGCACATCCCTCACATATCCTTCTTTCATTTTTCTTTAAGCAAGTGTTGAAGAAAATAAACTCATTCCTGGTGTCACTGGGAGCTCACGAAATTCAGTGAGAGTTTTCCCACTAGACAAAGTGAACATAAAGCAAATGTCATTACTATTTAAGCAGCAATAAGAGAAAGCCAAGTGGGGTGCAACCCAAATGTGGGTCCAACCATTGAAGTTTATTTGAAGGCTCCTGATACAAAAAAGTTGTTTCATTGTGTCTTCAATAAGCAGACATAGTATCAAGGATTTGATGTTGTAACTACTTAATGTCAAGGGTGAGTTTATCAGAACGAGCCATGAGCAGAGATTGTTTTTATATTTTCCCAGGCATGCTTGATCTCATTCCACCTGTGAGAGGTGATATATAGTGCCAATCACAAGAGAGTATCTATCTTAATTGTAAATGTTTCCATCTAAAAACCTAACCATATGAATTTGGTTTCAAGCACATACATGAACACCTAGAAGTCAAAGGTTCCCTAATGAGTTGAAAACCCCCTATTACCTCCCTCCAGCTTCCTAAATATCCCCCCCAATCCCACTGTTCATGCTCCCCTCCCTTTATCCCCCAATGTTCTAGACAAGATTCCCCATTCCCATGCAAAAATTCAACCATGTTAAGGTTATTATTATTTTAGCCAAATTTCTGTCTCTTTCTGATTGTATTCTAGCTTCCATATATAGGCTATTGAGTCTCAGAATTTGGAATATTTCCCTCAGCATAATTTTTTCCATCTTCATCCATTTTCCTGCAAATGCCATGATATCATACTCTCTAATAGCAGAGTAGAATTCCATTGTATATGTGCATCACAGTTTTTGAATCCGCTCATCCAAGGAGGAACATTTGGGTTGGTGCCATAGTTCAGCTATAGCAAATTGAGATGCTATTAACATTGATGAAGCTGTATCTCTGTAATATGCCAATTCTTGCTCTTTTTGGAAAATACCCAAGAGCAGAATAACTGAGTTATTCCAGGCCTAGTTTTTTGAGTCTCTGCACTGCTTTCCAGAGTTATTGAACAAGATTACAGTCCCACCAATAGTGTGACAGTGTTCCTCTCTTCCCACAAAACCTCCAGCATGTCATTATTTGGATTCTTCATTTTTGACACTCTGACAGGAGTGAAATGGAATCTCAGTGAAATTTTGATTTACATTTCTCTGTTTGCTAGTAATGCAGAATATTTTCTCATACATTTATGAGTTTTTTGAACTTCCTCCATTGAGAAATTCTTATTTAGCTTCCTAGCCCATTTATTGATTGGGTTTTGGTGATCAGTTTTTTTAGTTCTTTCTATATTCTGGATATTAGCACTCTGTCAAAAGTGTAGCAGGCAAAGGTTTTCTATCATTCTGTAGGGTCTCTCTTGACCCTCTTCACTAAATCTTTAGCAGTGCAGAAGCCTTTTAGTTTAACAGCATCTCATTCACTTATTCTTGGCCTTAACTAAATTGCACTATGGGAGTATTAAGGAAGCGGTGTCAACAACTATGTTGTGTGGTGTTGATCCTATATTTTCTTCAAGCAATTGTATAGTTGCTGGTTTAATTTCCAAGTTCTTGAACCATTTTGATTGGTTTTTTTTTTGTGCTGGGTGAGAGGCAAGGATCCAATTTCTTTTGACTGCAGATGGCTGTCCAGTTTATCCATCACCATTTGTTGAACAAGCTATCCTTCTTCCACACTATGCTTTTGCCTACTTTATCAAATATCAAATGGTTAAAATTTTGAGAGTTTATCTCAATGTCTTCTATTTTGTTCTATTTTTTGATACCAATACAATGATGTTTTTGTTATTTTAGCTCTATAGTATAATTTCAGGTCAGGAATTATGATACCCCTTGCTTCCTCTTTCTTGCTTAGTGATGTTTTGTCTATACTGTACCTTCTGTTATTCCATATGATTTTGAGAGTTGCTTTTTCTATATCCATGAAGAATGTTGTTGGTATCATGATGAGGACTGCATTGCATCTATACAGGGCTTTCCATAGAATGGCCATTTTTATTATATCAATTCTGCCTAATCAGAAGATTTCATCATCAGTTGCTGGAGTATAAGAAATCTAATGTATTATGAGTGTTGCTCTTATAGCCAGCCAATTTGCTTAAATCATTTATAAACTCTAGAAGTTTTCTGGTCAAGCTTATTGGGTCTTCTAGGTATAGGATCGTGTCATCAGTAAACAAAGACATCTTGAATTCCTCTTTTCCTATTCAAATTCCTTTGACTTGTTTCTCTTAAATAAGCATTTTTTTATTTGTTGAATATGGACGTACAATTAGAAGGGGATTATTGTCAAACAATCAAGAACAAATATATATTCACTCAGCAAGCCAGGCTGATGCCATTCCATGGTTTCCTCCCTTGGATTCTCCATGGTTCCTTGTTTCTCCCAATTAAACCCCTGTGTTAAAAGGAATTCTCATTGAAGTTGAAGGTTTCCCCTCTGAGTTGATTCCCCCATAGTCCCTCCCTCCAGTCTCTTTGATGTCCTTCTTATTCCCTTCCCCTTCTTTCCTGCCCCCCTTCCCACATTTCCCAGCAACCTAGGCCAGGTTCTTCTGTTCATAAAAATTCATGAGATAATTATTAGCTTAGCCATCTATCTTACTGTATCCAGTTGTATTGTAGCTTCCACAAATAAGAGAAAACATTCAGCCCTTGAGTCTCTGATATTGGGATATTTCACTTAACATATTTTTTCCATCTCCATTCATTTGTCTGCAAATTCCATAATATTGTTTTCTCTAATGGCTGAGTAATTTTCCATTGTATAGAAGTACCAAAGTTTTTGAATCCACTCACTGAGTGAGGGGCATCAGGGTTGGTCTATAGTCTAGCTATAGTGAATTGAGCTGCAATAAACATTGATGGAGCTGTATCTCTATAATATGTTGTTTCTAACTCTTTTGGGAAATTACTGAGGAGTGCTATAGCTGTGTTGTAAGGTGGTTCCAGCCCTAATATTTGAGGAGTCTCCACACTGCTTTCCAGAGTCACTGAACCAGTTTGCAATCCCACCTATAACTTAAGAGAGTGGGTAAAATTTTGTATGGCAACATCTACACTGAAATTTGAGTTGTCTGTGGTAATGTGGTGGTGGGTCTTTGCTGCTGTTGAAAGAATAATTATGGTACTGATAATAATTTTAACTAGAGAGGCCACAAAATGCCTAGAGGTACCAGCAAAGGCCTATTTAGCTTACATTTGGCCTTACATTTTTCACATTCTTTTCCATATTTACAGTTATGTAAGTAAAAGCTATCCTTCTCATACCATAACAGATCTTTAGTAGTTTCTCTGGAAGAACAAGCATTAGGGCTTCTGAAGCAGTGTATATTAAATAAGTGATATCCATGGGTAATATTAAAAGTTTCATAGAAAAAGAGTTTGGAAGAGCAGTTTGAAACACCAGGATTGAGTTAGATTAGATCAATGGATGGTAACTGCCCTCCCTTTGTTATTTCGTGGTAGTGTGCTCACATACAGGGAATTTGGACATAAAAACACAAAGTTATTATTGATGAAAAACAAATCCCATTCTCCAGACTGAACTCTGAATGGGCCCCCTTTCTAGAAGAGACTGAAGGAATGTTTGTTCTTCTAGAGCAGCTTCTTAGGATTTGTTCTGTTTATGAGAATGAAAGCTTCTGCTTAGAAAGTATCTAAGTCTTTCTCTCTGCTTAAATAGGCCTTTGGGGGGGGTCACACTGGGAAATTTGTGGCCCCTATAACTACAATTTTTATTATTTCTATAATCTTTCCAAATAACAGAATTATTAATATGGACCATGGAATCAGAGAATTTGTTAATATGCACAGAGGAAGAATAGTTATATTTACCATTTACTGGAATAGAGATCCCAGTCTACAATGCTAAAATTTTCTGTCTTAGTCATGTTTCCTGAGGGTCCTCTGTAGCCATCCTAGTTTATTTATATATGCACACAAAGAGGGAGCCCTGGTCATGAGTAATTGGTTGTAGTGTTATCATGGCAATAGATGCAAATGGAGATTATTAATCTTAATGGAGTTTATATGTAAGCACACATGATTTTGGGAGCCACACACGAGGGCTCAAGGACCAGACAGAAGGACAAACAGGAAACCCCCAAACTGTTTCTATTACAAGTACGCATCTTTAGTATATCATCCTCTTGTGAGTGAGAATGGTAAAGGCCTTCTACACATGTGGTGTCATTATTAAAACCTGGACAGACTGGGCCACATCACAAGGCCCAATAATGGTGTCTGAACACCAAAGCCCTATATATATCACCATAAAACCTAGAACATACCAGAGAGGCAAGAACAGTCAGTTTGGCAATAAACATAATTTCTGAGTTACATGATTGGCTAATCTGGGACAGCACTACCTCTGCCCACTGGACTATTTGATAATTCCCCCAAGTCAGCTCAGTGCTCTTTCTGATGCTTTGATAGTGTGGCATTTGCTCCAGCCAAAAACAAAATTGGGGGTTTTGGTGACTCCAATGATGAATCTGTCAATTCCATTTTTTGGCATTCCTAGAATGAGCTTTTTGGCCATGATAAGGTTTAATAAACTTCAGTAGCAGCCAACACTGTTGTTCCCACAATGGGTCATAATCACATTCTTGTCATGCTAGCCCTTCAGAAGTGCCCCTTTGGAGGTCTTTCCACCAAACCAAATGTGCCAATTTAAAGGGGCCCTCACTTTATTAATGCCACAGTACTTTAATCAATCCATTAACAGAGACAAGGAAAAATTGTGATTAATGCATAATGCTTCTTATTGTTAGAAGATTATTTTCTTCCTTATATTCCCCCTTTTCTTTTTTAAGTAATTAATTTCTTTATTTTCAGTGATCTTGATATGTAAAATCTATACAACCAGGAGCATTAGTTTGATCTCAGTGTCCAGTAATTAGTACCTCTTCAGTAAACATGTATGTTTCTTTTTTTTTTTAATTCGATAAACCTTAGTCTTACAACTAGGACGGGTTCATCATCAAACAATCAAGGACAAAAGTATAATGAAATAACAAGCCAATATTGTTTCCAGACCATGGTTCCACCCCTTTGGGTTCCCCATGGTTCCATGTTTCACTTTACTTAAGCCCCAAGTTATTTAGAATTCTTTTGGAAGTTGGAGATTACCCTCAGAGTAAATTTCCCCATACTACCTCCCTCTGGTCACCTTGATGTACTTCCTATTCCCTTCCACCCTCCCTATCCCCCTCCCTACATTCCCTCAGAACCTAAGCACAGTTTCCCATGATCATCTAAGAATTCATACATGTTGAGGTGTTTGTTAGGTTAGAGATCTAATGTACTGTGTCTGCTTATATTCTAGCTTCAACAAATGAGAGAAAACATTCAGCCCTTGAGACTCTGAGTTTGGGATACTTCACTTAGCAAAATTTTTTCCACTCCATGCATTTGGTTACAAATGCCATAATAGCATTTTCTCTAATACCTGAGTTTTGTATTCCAATGTATATATGTACCACAGGTTTTAGATCCACTCATCAAGTGAGGGGCCTCTGGGTTGGTTCCATAATTTAGCTGTAGTAAATTGAGGTGCTATAAACATTGATGAAGCTGTGTCTCTATAGTAAGCTGATTATAGCTCTTTTGGAAAATACCCAGGAGCAGGATAGCTGGGTCAAAAAGTGTTTCCAGCCCTAATTTTTTGAGGCGTCTCCACACTGCTTTCCGGAGTGGCTGTACCAGTTGCAGTTCCACCAGCAATGTAACAGTGTTCTTCTTTTCCCAAAGCCCCTCCAAAACCTGTCATTGTTTGAATTCTTCATTTTTGCCACTCTGACTGGAGTGAGGTGAAATCTCAGTGAAGTTTTGATTTGCATTTCTCTTATTGTTAGTGATGTAAAGCATTTTCTCATATATTTGTGGGCTTTCTGGACTTCCTCTGTTGAGAAGTTTCTTTTTAGATCCATAGTCCATTTATTGATTGGAATATTTGTGATTTGGGTATTTAGTTTTTTTAGTTCTTTGTACATTCTGAGTATTAGCCCTCTGTTTGAGGTGTAGCAGGGAAAAATTTCTTCCCATTATGTAGGTTCTCTCCTAAGACTCTCAACTAAATCATTAGCTGTGCAAAAGATTTGTAGTTTAATTGCATCCCATGCATTTATTCTTGACTTTACTGCTTGTGCTAAGGAAGGTGGTGCTGATCCCCATGTCATGTAATGTCAATCTACTTCTTTTTGCAGCAATTGTAGAGCTGCTGGTTTAATAGCCAGATCCCTGAACCATTTTGATTTAATTTTTGTGCTGGATGAAAGGTAAAGATACAATTTCAGTTGTCTACATATGGCTGTCCAATTTGTCCAACACCATTTGTTGAACAGGCTATCATTCTTCCACACTATGCTTTTGCCACCTTTATCAAATATCAGATAGTTAAAAGTATGAGAGTTCAAATCAGAATCCTTTAATCTATTCCGGTGTTCTTGTATTCTGTTTTGGTTCCAATACCAAAACAGCCTTGTTGTATAATTTCAGGTCAGGGATTGAGATGCCTCCTGCCTCCTCCTTCTTGCTGAGTAATGTTTTGGCTATGCTGAGTCTTCTGTTATTCCATAAAATTTGAGTATTGCTGTTTCTATATCCATGAAGAATGACATTGATATCTTGATACGGATTGCATTAAATCTGTAAAATGGCCATTTTGATGATATTGACTCTTCCTAACCATGAACATGGAATGTTTTTCCATGTGCTTAGATCTTCTATCATTTCATTTTTTAAAGTCTGATATTTTTTAATGTATACATCTTTGACATGCTTTATGAGATTTATGTCCAAGCATTTTATTTTTGGGGGGTGGGATGGTGAAAGGGACAGATTTCCTAATTTCTTTTCAGTGTCCTTGTTGCTGGAGTATAGGAAAGCTAATGATTTATTGGTGTTAAACTTATAACCAGCCACTTTGCTGAAGTTGTTCATAAGCTCCAGAATGACTTCTGGTTGAGCTTATAGGGTCTTCTAGGTAGAGAATCATGCCATCTGCAAATAGAGACAACTTGACTTCCTCTTTTCCTATTAGAATTCTTTGATTTCCTTCATTTGTCTAATAGCTCTGGCAAGGGTTTCAAGGACTTTATTGAATAAGAGTGGTGAAAGTGGACAGCTTTGTCTTGTGCCTGAATTCAGTGGAAATGGTTTCATTCTTTCACCATTGAGCATAATGTTTGCTATGAGTCTGTCATAAATGGATCTTACATAGTTAAAATATCTTCCCTTGATCCCTATCCTCTCCAGTATTTTGAGCATAAAAGGATATTGAATTTTATCAAAAGCTTTTTCTGCATCAATTAAGATTATATGATTTTTATTTTTAATTCTATTTACATGGTGAATTACATTTATTGATTTGTGAATGTTGAACCAGCCCTGTTTTCCAGGAATGAAGCCCACTTCATCATGATGTATTATCTTTTAAAAGCACTTTTGGATTCAACTAGCTAGAATTTTATTAAGGATTTTTACATCTATGTTCACCAGGCAAATTGGTCTATAGTTTTCTTTACTTGATGCATTTTTGCTAGATTTTGGTATGAGAGTTTGCTCCGACCCTTTCAATTTCATCAAAAATCTTATAGAGGAGGGAGATCCAAGATGGCAATCTGAAGACAAAAGGCTTCCCCAGCACCTCCGTGCCTGATCTGGAATTCTCCAGCTTTTCTCCAGTATTTTGAGGTGTGTTTGGGGGATTAGCATTATGAATCACCAGTCCTAATTTTACCAGTGGTATTGAGGAATAGAGACTTAGGAGTGACCAGGGGTTCTTTGTTCTGTTCCGTCCCAGCTGAGAAGTGGCAGCTGTGGTGGCTGGCTGGCTGTGGCCTGCCAGACAATCACACTCTCCGGCCTACATTCTGCCTGACTGGGATCACATCGGCAGAGAAAATCTGCACCACTTTAAAGAAAGAGTTCTAGTAAAAGCCCTTCCCAGGCCTGTGCTCTGTCTGACGGCAAGATCAGTGTCTGGAAATTGTTTTCATACAGTCACAGAGCAGCAGATTACATGGAAGAAGCAGGTGTGGGAGCTGCAAGGGCATGGGAGCCGAGAAAGCATCCATCTTTTAATTCCTTGTTGGATTCCACACTCCCTGCCTGGTCAGGGCAAGACTTCTTTAGGTTTGCAAAGCAAGCTCTAAATACTCTGTCTGGAGGCAACTGATATCACAGGAGGAAATGGGACCAGAAGACTTGGCTCAAGCACTGAAGAAGGTGTGGGAGCAGCAAGGGCTGGAGAGCAAAACATCCATCTTTAAACCCACACTCCCTGTCCTGGACCTGCCCTCCTCAGGTCTGCAAAACGGGCTCACAAAACTGTGCCTGGAGCCAGCAGCTGATCTCAGGCTGACTCAGGAGCAGAAGGCTTGGACCGGGCCCTTAATCATTTTCTCATAAAGGGTTTGGGGCTAAGGAGAAATGAGGTTCACAGCTCCGTGTTAATCACTTCCACCATAGACAGAAAGACATTAAAAGCTTGGACCAGCTGGCCCCACCTCTAAGATCACAGAAGCAATTTTCAACAACTACCAGCAGATGGAGCTCTGATAACATAATAACTTCTGACTTTCAGATCCCATGAAAACTGCATCTGAAAAATAAAACCTTTCCTATCCAGCCAGAAATAGAAGATCCAATCCCTGAAAGGACCAGACACTCTTAGTATTTATACTTCCAGGGTTTTCCTATTAAGTATTTTTTCCCTTTTTTGATTTCAATATCATATTCTAGGTGCATATCAAGGCAATATCTGGTGGAGTTTACTCGTTCTCCAATATATAAAAACTCTAGCTATTTTTACTTCCCTGTTATGCTAACTTCAAAGAGCAGTTAACCCCTATTATTCCCTTTTTTAAATTTTTAATTTTTTTAAATTTTTTTCTTTTCTTTTTTTCTCTCTCCTTTTAGGGTAAAATTAACAATAGTAGTTCTTCCTATTTTGATAGACTGTTTTTAGGTTTCTTTTTCTTTTCCTTTTTCCCCTATTTAGCATATCTCTGATTCCCTCTTATCCATCCGGTCTAGCCCTGTTCTCATTCTTTAGAAAAAGGACTCTGGTCAGTACATAAAGTATTTGAAATATTTTATGCCTGAAAATCATAATTCTCAGGTAGAACTTCTTCCCTTAAATTTTAGCAATAACCCAAAATTTAGCAATAACCCTTTCACTCTTCCTGTTTTAGGCCACAGCTATCCTAGCTTCCCTTCGGATCTGTACTTTTTTCCTACTTCTTTCTTTTCTCCTTTAATTTAAATTTAGTTAATTTTTTTCCTTTTTAATTTCCTTTTCTCCTCAAATGGTTTCCTCTTAGCATTGTCTTTTTCTTTCTACAGCAAATTCTTTAACTCCTCCTCTTTCTCACTGTACATAATTGGTATATATAAACTTCTCTCTCAGTTTCACTGGCATTACCCCCACCATTCTATTCTGACTCCAAAATAGTTAACTCACTTTAATCCCCCATTAATAAGACTGTGTAAATATTACTGCTGTAATTGTTAATCTGAGTAACATGTATATGTTCTTGAAATCTGACATAAGTAATAGTAATTTTCTAGTATCACCAAAAGTATTGATTATCACTAACAATATTTGCATAGACTAAATTTGATAGTCCATTATAGTGGGTGCAAATAACTAATTTATTGCTGTTTATTGTAAGCCTTGGTTGTACATATTGTCAATTTGCTACTAGTGCATGAGGTGTTGGAATTCTGTAAGGGTAACAAATAGTTCAGAGTAAAGGGGGTTGTCTTTTGAAATCAACTCTCCTAACAAAACCCCATTTCAAGTAAGAGTTGGGAAGGATTTCCCAACCCAATAATTTAGTCCTTACAGCAGAAGACAGGAAAAAGAACCAGAGAACCTGTAGTGCTCCCACAAAAGTTTCACCTGCTAAGAGAGAAGAATCTCTTCAAATATGAGAAATCAAACTCGAAGAGGTTCACAACAATCCCAAAACTCCCCTGGTGTGGGACTATGGCCAAGGACCGAGATGAAAATCTAGAACAATATATCAATGAGCTGACAACAAAAAGGATCATCGACTTAAAAGAAGAGATAATAAAGGGAATAATGGAGAAAATCCAAAATTTGAAAGACTTGATCATTACAGAAAGATTCTCGCAAAAAGGAAGTTACACACCTCAAATCTGTAGTCAATGACATGAAAGCGACCATGAAAGAATTTAATAATAGAAAAACGTCAGTACAAAATAGAACCTCTGCAAATGAAGTAGAACTTCTGAAAATGAAGACAGGTTGACCAAGCTAGAGTCCCAGACACCAAAAAAGAAAAATAAATTGAGAAAGCATGACCAGTATTTTAAGAACATCTGGGATAAAATGAAGAGAAAAAATCTGAGAATAATTGGAATACAGGAAGAAATTGAGACACACAACAATGGTATGAGAAATATTCTCAAAAAAATCCTGAAACAAAGATTTTCCCACATAAAAGTAGAATCTGACATGCTCATCCAGGAAGCTTACAGGATACTCAATAGGCCCAATCAAAAGAGAAACTCACCTAGACACATCATATTCAAAATGTACA
>PVKS010035107.1:0-20336 GCA_004027875.1 Aplodontia rufa
AGGATTACCTGCTGCTGCATTCCTCCTTGCTGTATCCAAACAATTGTCCTGGTTTTGTACCTTCCACTCCAAATACAGACCTCCAGTCAATACTGCCCTAGCAAGGTTGCCCCAATCTTCAGGAGTGAGAAAAAGTCCCCCCAAGGCTTCCACTAGGGACAAAGTAAAGGCAGCCTGGGGCCCATATGACATAACTGCCCCCTTTAACTGTTTCACTAATTTAAAGTCTAGTGGTTGATGAAATCGCTGTTGGTTCTGATCCTCCATGACAGGAAAAAACCCCTTTCCTGGACCGAGGACCTCTCGCCAGTTTTGAGCAGCGCAAGCTGAGCAGTGACATGTTCTGGAACAATTAGGTCTATAAGGTGGGGGCCACTCATAAGGCGGAGCGGTCGGGCCTGGGCGCGGAAGCAAAGAACTGGCCTGCGGTGTAGCTTCCGCTTTTAATTTTAAGTGCGCCATCTCTTTCTCTTGCAGTTTTAACTGCATCCTGAGGTCTCTTAACACTTCCTCTTTTTCTCCAAGCTGTACTCTAATGTCCTTCAGGGTCTCCACACATTGTGGCCCCTCTCCCCCATATCTCTCCTTCACCCCCAAGGTATCCAATTCACCATCCAAGAGCCCTTCCAAGCTCTCACTTTTGGAATCGGAGTCTTGCAGGGACCCTTTAGTGATTCCTCCTTCACTTGCTCAAAGACCTCCCCCCCCCCTGCACTGCTTGTCTTAAGGACTCTCGTTTAGATTGCAAGCACACTCGCACCAAGGACCACACAGCTAGCGTCCCGGGCGTGACCATGGAGCTGCGCCTGAGGTCTTCCCCTAGATGTTCCCACTGCAGAACGTTCAGTAGCCCCTCTTCCAGGAACCATGGCGCTATCCTCTCCACCTCTTTTTAAAATGCACGGGCTGTTTTTGTTTTCAGCGGCGTGCCATTGGCCCTAAGAAGGTTCTTTAAGGGCCCTTCCATTCTGATCCTAGCTATCTCGTTCCCCATTTGGGAATCTTTAGTTCTCTCATCCTTATGGAACCTCCCTGTCCTTAGACAGAAATAGGTGCACACTTACCCTATCGTTGCCTAACTTCTGCGTACTCCTGCCGAGTGTTCCCGGGTTTCGGCTCCACTTGTCGCTCTCGACCAGCAAGAACGACCCGGAGATGCAGAGTGGCAAGCTTCTCTGTATTGTCCTGCTTCTTCTTTTTTTGCTTCTCTTCCCTCTCCACACACGGAAGTTCACACATAGATATACAATTCGCATTAGCCAATGAGCAATACAGCCTGCAGCAGCCAATGAGCAACTCCAACATGCTGTGCGCACGCATACAGCACTTATCTACCACCCGAAGGCCACAAAGTGTTCATGCCTCTATGCGTCATCTGCTGCCAGCAACATCCCGTTACCCCCAAAGCCTCAGGCGCCATCTTGGCTATGACCTGGCTGCTCCCGACAAGGGTGTGCATGTGTCTTTTGACAGAGGTGTCTCCCTGGGGCTAGCTGATCTGATCAATTCTTGGGATAAACTTATAAGGAGGCATCCTCTCATGTGGTGCTTGCTGAATATTGGGGGTGAGCGAAACGGCCTGTGAGGAAGACAGAGGTCTGGCTAACATCCGGACAGAGCAGAGGGTATGCACATGCATTTGTGAGCTCTTGCTTATGACTGCAGAACGATGGCACTTCCCAACTCTGTCCACACTCCTGCACTGAGAGAAAAGCACAAGGTCACACCTCTAGGATGACCTCAGCGCCCTTAAAATGGCTGTCTTGGAAAAGCTCAAGGATGCCTGGGAAGGGTATTAGTGATTGCAACCTGAACCTGGAGATAGGCTGGTAGGCCTTGAACCTCCCATGTAGAGAATGATTTCAGACAACTTAAAATTATCAACCTTTCCTCTGCTCTTAGAGGTGTAAGTCTGCAAGCCAGAACTGTCTTCTCAAAGACCAGAGAGCTCGTTCTGTGAAATGCAAACACTTCAGGAGCTCCTCCTCCTGCTCCCAGTGCCAGGGGAAGGGGAAGGAGCTGACTTTGGCAGTGGCCTAAATTGCAGCACTACCCCATCTCATTGTGAGGCAGAAAAAGTTAGGCAGTCAGTGTAGGCAGAGCAATGTGGGTTGATAAGGAGATCATCTTTCCTGAGAAGGCAAAGACATCCCCCAATGCTAATGAGGGTCTGACAAGACAGGACCAGATGCAGACCCTCCCACATTCTTTCTATGGGCGCCTAAGGCATGGATCAAAGACTGGACCAGAATTCCCCACACCTGTGTCCTAGGTACAGGTGCAGGGAAGCAGTGACCAATCGAGGAGAGGACATCATATAAAAGGGGCAAACCTTACTGCCTCATTGGCTCTGTCCCCTTCCCCACTGTGGGGGAAGTCTGCTCTTTTCCCTGTATTTTACTTTCTATAATAAAACTTGTCTACTATGCTTGCCTCGGTGTCCCTCGGTTTCATTCTTCGACTCCGAGAGGACACGAAACTGACATCCACATCACTGGCATCAATTACTGTCAAAATCAATTGTCTCCTTTCAAACCCAACGACTACCCACAGCTGTAGATGATATAGCTTTTGAGATCTCTAAATGCAGAAAGGTGATGGGGCACTTTCTTGGCAACAGGGGGACATTATTACTCACGTAATCTTGCAGGGAGACTGTTAGATGGCACATGATAGGTTATCGATGGCCTCCCCTTTTCTCCCTCATCTCATTCTGTTAGGGGACAGACAGATGGGAATGATGGGAGCAGAAGGTTAAGAGAATAATTTTATAAAATGGGCCCACATGCTTTCTATTCCAAGAAGCAATTTACCTGCAGCCCTGGACTAAGTGGACAGGCTATGTCTCATTCCTCAGCAAACTACCTGCTATCTGCAGGCCCCAAATAATGTGCGTAAGAGGAACCCAAGTTACCCTGAAGGGGCAGACTTTTGTGGCCAGATCCTGAAACTCAGGGAGATAAGGATAATTCCTCCTAACCATAAAATCTGTAAGAATATATGGTTAAGAATCCATTTAGACCTGGTCAGCATGGGCCAAGGTGTCCTGCGGTTGCCATGGCAGTGAGGACTGGAAAGTCTGATGTCATCCTGCTGTCAGTCAAGAGTCAAGAGGTGGACCTTGTGGGACTCTCTGGAAACTCCTCTGGAATCCCCCATGAAACTGGTGGCAGGAGAGGCACAGGGCCACTGTCCTCTCTGAGAGGACCCACTCTTTCCCTTAAGAATGTCCCCTTCCCCTTTTCTTATCCCCTCAGTAAACTCGAGCTTGTTACTTTGAGGAACATGTCCGAAATCTTTCTGACTCGATCACAAGAACCAGACTTTAAAGGGAGGGGTCTTCACACTCCGTTAGTTTCCCTGAAGGCCCCAACCCCATAAAAATCCCAATAGCTTAGAGATCGTTTAACAACAAACACCACATATCAAGCTAATGCGGACATGCTTTAGATGCCCAAACCCAAATTTTAAGTTTAAGAATCTGTTGAAAATGTTGAGAACAGGGGCTGGAGTGGTGGCTCGGCGGTTATGGTGCTTGCCCAGTGTGTGCGAGTACACAGGTTCAAACCCCAGCACCACGTACACAGCTGAGTGTCAGAGCAATGAAAGCCATGGGAAAAACTCAATAAAAATTGATTCTCTCTCTCTCTCTCTCTCTCTCACTGTCCTTCTCTCTTTAAAAATAAATAAATTAATAAAATAAAATGTTAAGAACCATCACAAGGGCACAAGGCAAAAAATGACAAGAGTAGGAGATAAGGGACAGGGACCATGCATTTCCATGGCCCCGACAGTCCATGACTGGGGGACGCATCTTCTAACACCAAGCCACAGGGACCTCATCTGACAATGTGCGCCTTCGTCTACAAGACCTTAGAGTTCTTTCCTGGGATTCCAATGGAAATGGGACACTGCCGAGAGGTGATTTTTCCACAGGCCTGTGTCACTGGGAGCAGCACCTCTTCCTCACCACACAGATACCAGGCAGGGTGCACGGAGCAGCAGTCTGGCCAGCTGGGTGCAGCTGGTTCTCAGAGCTCAGCGTCTTCCCTTCACCATGCTTCCATGGGTTCATGGGGCTGTTCCTGTACTTCAGCAAAGTAGAGCTGTCTCCATGGGCTTTGCTGTCTCTTAATTTGCAAAACACTCAGGCTCAGTGAACCTGCACCTCAGCCAGGCTGGCCCCTGTGCTCACTCGGCAGGTGCTCAGCACAGCTGCACGGTGCACAGAGGGGAACTAAATTACTGAAATCTATTAATGTGCTGAAATGCTCCCTGCTTCCTGGGACTCTCCATCTGGGAGAAAAGTCAGAAATGGACAGAGGCAGCTCAGTTAGGCAGTTGATCAGCAGCGATTCAAAGCAGGTCCAGGAGGCTGTGGAATAAGCACCAGGCGAGATTGTGTTTCGGGGCTCTTGGAAGGTCTGGGAGCAGAAGCATCCTTGAGCCTGGGCTCTGCGTCATGGTTGAGACAGTGCAGGAGGGAAAGGAACAGCCAAGCACACTCAGGGCGACATGATTGGCACTTCCACGAGGTGGGGGTCACAGATCCTGCTTTGGTGGGAGTTCCGTGCCAGGCACTTGTTAGGAAGAATTCCCTCTCAGATCGCACAGCAAGCTTGCTCCACTCGCCAGGAAGCACCTTTCCCAGGTGTGCAGGCACGCTTTTTGGGTTTCTGAACCCAGAGATTGGCAGCACCGATGAGACATTACAACCACCGTGCGTGAGCTTTTCACTAAACAGCCAATTTTTACAAAGCACCAGGGCTGGTGCTTGGAATATTCTAGTGCTGCAAAACGGTCTTATAAGCAAATTTACAGGTTGGGGATTTAGCTCAGTGGCAGAGCACTTGCCTAGCATGTGCAAGGCCCCGAGTTGGGTCCTCAGCCCTGAAAAAAAAATGAATTTACTACAATATCTTTCCAATATGCACTTCGTGATTTTTGCCTGAGTTAGTGTTCCGTTTTTCTCTGCATTATCTGATGCTTTGCAGCTCATAACAGTGGGCTTGAGAAAACTCAAGTGAAAACTTTCAGAGCTCTCTCCAACAACTGAGCTACCGATGATTCTTTCTTTCTTTTTTTTTCTTTTCTTTTTTTAATCTACCCCCCAAGGGGCACTCTAGCACTGAGTTACAGTGTTACATGAGAAGCCCAAGTTAACTGGGCTTCTCATGGAAGTTGGAGGTTAGGGTTAGGGTTAGAGTCACCCATACTACCTCACTCTGGTCACCTTGATGTCCTTCCTATTCCCTTCCCCTCTCTCTACACCCCTCCCTACGTCCCCCAGAAATCGTAGCATAATTCCCCATGATCACATAAGAATTCATACATGTTGAGTTAATTCTTAGGTTAGCCATCTAACATACTGTTTCTGCTTATATTCTAGCTTCCACAAATGAGAGAAAACATTTGCCTCTTGAGTCTCAGAGTTTGGGATACTTTACTTAGGAAAATTTTTTCCATCTCCATCTATTTGGCTGCAAACGCCATAATGTCATTTTCTCTAATAGCTGAGTAGTATTCCATTGTGTGTGTATATATATATATATACATACATATATATATATATATGTATGTATATATATATATATACAGCTTTTGGATCCATTCATCAAGTGAGGGGCATCTGGGTTGGTTCCATAACTTAGCTATAGTAAATTGGGCTGCTATAAACATTGATGAAGCTGACATACCCAGCCTTTGATTTTTTTTTAATAATTGAGACAGGCTCTCACTAAGTTGCCCAGGCTGGCCTCAAACTGGAGATCCTCCCGCCTCAGCCTCCCCTGTCATGGGGTTGCAGGTGTGTGCCATTGCTCCGGGATGATTTTTTTCACTGTCTTCCTAATTTTACTTTTTCCAGAACATCATCTACTTGGAAGTAGACAGTAAAGAGCATTTTCAGATTGGCTTCTTTCTCCTTGAGAGGTGCACTTAAGTTTTTTTCTCTATTTTCACAGCATGACAGCTCATTTTCCTTTCGTGCTGAATAATATTCCTTTGTGTGGACATACCACAGTTTGCCCATTCACCCACTGAGGGGCATCTTCCCGGTTTTGGCAATTCTGAACACAGCTGCTGTTAAGAATTGTGCTCGGGTTTTTGCATGAGCACAACTTTTCAACTCCGTTTAGTAAACACCAAGGGGTGTGTACAGCTGGCATGCATTCATTTTTAGTGCCATATTCTATTATTGGAATATATCATAATTTACCTGCCCATTCCCCTCTAACCACACTGATAGACATTTGGACTGTTTCCAGGTCTTTTAAATTGGGAACACTGTTCTGTGTGTCTAGGTGCACCAATGCAAGAGGTTTCCTGGGGCAAGTCAGGTTCACCAGGTCCATGGGTTGTGGAAGAGCCATCAGGTCACCGGATGCATGCTCAATCTGCAGCTGGAGGAGACACCAAGCTGTTTCTACATCGTTCTTCCCCCTGCTAGCACTGGATCAGCGTTCCTACCAGCTTTCATCCTTGCCAATGATTTTCACTTTCCTAAACATTTTTAAAAATTTGCCATGGCAAGCGAAAGTATGAGATGTCTTATTGGCGTTTCAATCTTCCTTTCCATGACATCATGAGTTCACATTTTCCAATTCTTTGAGTCAACTTTGAGAAACTATATTTTTTTTCAAGTATCTGTCCATGTGACTTATTTACAAATGCATATATGAACTTGTTAGACACCTCCATGCATTTTGAATACTTGTATTATGTTTATGGACTGTATTAAATTCTTTTTTCTTTTTTAAAAGAGAGAGGGACAGTGAGAGAGACAGAGAAAGAGAGAAACAACTTTATTTAGTTTTTCACATGGCCTTAGTTACTCCAACATTCAGTTGTGTATGTGGTGCTGGGGTTTGAACCTGGGTCCTCGTGCTTGCCAGGCAAGCACCAAAACCACTGAGCCACCGCTCAAACATGATCGTTAGGCTGTCAGTTCATTCATGATCCCACGACCAAAATCAATCTATGGGGAACACATGGAGAATTTACTATAATTATTAACTTCTTAATGGAGTTGTTGTCTCTCACTTATTACTTTTAAGGAGGCCTTTAAATATTCTGATTACCAGGGATGGAGCGGTGGCTAAGTGGTTGGAGCACTTGCCTGGCATGCATGAGGAGCTGGGTTCAAACCCCAGCACCACTTATACAACTAAGCTTTGGAGAAACAAAAATCAGATGAATAAATAAAGCGATTCTCTCTCTTATTCTCTTCATCTCTCTCTCTCTCTCTCTCAAAAAAAAAAAGTTGTCATATAACCATTGCCAACAGGATTTTTTGAAAAGATGGCACATCCAATCCTGGACCAGCTCTGGGTACACTCTCCTGAGCTTCATGATCTCCTGCAAGTTGCTGAATGTCTCTGGGCTTCCATGTCTTCGTTTGTTTGTGGTGAATGTGAATCTCATGAAAAAATAAAGTTGATTTTCTCTTTCTTCCCTCTCTGTCTCTCACTTCTCCCTCTCTCTCTCTCTCTCTCTCTCTCTTTTAAAATAAATAAATAAATAAATATTCTGGTTACCAAACCTTTCTAAGATGTGTAACAAATATTTCAACCAAGTTTCATTAATACATTAATAATAAGGTCAAAGAATGAATGATAATTCTTCCCTGTTGTACTTCAAAAATTTTTAGTGTAGTTCTTTGATCAGATGCACCCAAATATGAAGGGATGCCCATTGGAAGAAAAAAAAAGAAGAAGATTCTGAGAAGCTGTTAGTTTTTGACATTTCTGTGCTTGCACTTTTTTTTAAATTCAAAATTAAATGACTGCATAAGTATTATCTGGCTTCTTGGGTGAGTAAAGAGCAAGCTACATTGTTGATTTCCCTGCTAGATCTTGCCCTCCCCTCCCTCCCCTCCCCTCCCCTGTCCTTGAACATTTTGATAAAAATATTTGTCATGATACAAATTTGAAAATGTAAATGTTAATATTGGTTGACTTTACTATTGATTGGAAGGAGCTTTATCCAAAGGAAGTGCCTACAATTTTATCCATATGTTCCTTAGAAAATATGAAATTCGTCATTTTTAATAAGAATTTCACTTAGGTAAGCAGAGACAAGTGCCATGTTCTGCCTGTTTTTGTGGGCATGTTTATATTCTTGCAAAAATCACAATTTAATAATATCTAAGTTCAAGTATCAGAAGACATGATTCTATTAGTTTTAATATACCTTTGGCTCAATAAAACTTAATTTTACACATAAATGCCATTTTGAATTATTCTAAGATCAATCTGCAAATGAAATTTTTAAATGAAAACAATACCTGTGTATAGGAAAATCTTCCAAACAGTTAGATGGGCAAAAAATGAAATTAAAAAAAAAACTTTTTTTTTCGTTCCACAGATCTTGATCCTGCTCCTCAGAGGTAAGCATATTTGTCAGTGTTTATTTGTTTATTTTTTCATTAAATGCTATTCCCTTGAACTCTTAAACAGTGCTTATGACAGGACCTCACTAAGTTGCTGAGCCTGGCTTTCAACCTGAGATCCTCCTGCCTCAGCCTCCCAAGTCTCAGGAATCATAGGCATGCACCACTGCACCCAGCTTCCAGTGGATTTTTTTCTGCTTTCTTTCTTTTTTTTTAAAGAGAGAAAGACAGTGAGAGAGAGAGAGAGACAGAGACAGAGACAGAGACAGAATCAATTTTTATTGAGTTTTTCACATGGCTTTCGTTGCTCTAACACTCAGTTGTATACGTAGGTGCTGGGGTTTGAACCCATGTACTTGCGCATGCCAGGCAAGCACCGTAACCACTGGGCCACGGCTCCTGCCTCATACTTATGGTTCTTAAATAAAATGCTGTCTTTCCAGTCTGAACACCATCGACTGGCTCAGCAGGGCTTACAACTTCCTTTCCTTCCAGTATTTCTCATCATGGCTTTCAGCTTTCATCAGACAAAACTCTGCTGACACTGTCAAGTTTTATGTTTTATGTAAATCATGCTCTCTGTTGTAATTATAGTAAATTCTCCATGTGTTCCCCGTAGATTGATTTTGGTCATGGGATCACAAATGAGCTGACAGACTCACGATCGTGTTTGTTTGTTTATTGATTTTTTTGATCACCAGTGCAGATGGTGATGAACTCCTGTTAAAATACCTAAGCCTGCACAAAGAATCCAGATTCCAGGAATCAGAAAGATCAATTAATTATCTTCTTTTCCTCCACTGATGCTTAAAGTCATGTCATGTTTTCACTAGGTAACACCAATTTTAAAGCCCATTTCTGAAAAGAGTACAACCTACATTAGGTGACATTTAAAATCCATAAAAATATAGTATATTCCTCAAATTTTATACATTGATGGTGCATGATTTTTTTACTTTCCATGAATTTTACTAACCTTTATTTTATTTTTTATTTATTTATTTTTTAAAGAGAGGAGGACAATGAGAGGGAGAAACAGAGAGAATGAATTTTTATTGAGTTTTTCACATGGCTTTTGTTGCTCCAACACTCAGCTGTGTACGTGGGTGCTGGGGTTTGAACCCGTGTACTTGCGCATGCTGGGCAAGCACTGCAACTGCCAAGCCACCGCTCCAGCCCCTAACCTTTATTTTAAATGATTAAAAAAATTTTTAAAAAATCTCCTGCAAGCACATTGCCAAATCAGTCTACTTCTTATCATCTTTGCTACATGATTAGTGCAGGACAGATAGCTGGTAGGCCTGCTGGCAGCTGCTGGCACAGTAGGCCCACATCCCTCAGGCTCACATCAAATAAACATCTCTTTCATTAATTTTTTTTCATTTGTTTTGCTGAATGAATTCATGACAGTTAATTGTCCTATGTAATTGCACCTCTCAAGAAGGTTTCGATTCCTTTCATACTGGGTTAATATTTTAGTTAACTTTTTAGCTGCAAATTGATGGACACTTGCAACATTGGAGTCCTCTTGGTATTGTGACATCCTGACAACATGATAAGAAGCCAGATCATTCCTTATGGAAAATTTTGATTGGCATCAGGTTTTCCAGAAATAGCAATGCTGGAGACAAGAATCCAGCAGAACAACATTTTTAAAGAGCTGAAAGGACTTTCTATGTATTTATGAATATGCAATAACTCAACTCCTTAAAAAATTAAAAAAGAGTTGAAAGGAAATAAATGTTAACCCTGGAATTACATGTAGCCAAAACTTTTAAAGATGAGGGCATAGGGCTGAAGCAGTGGCTCAGTGGTTACGATACTTGCCTTGCATGCACGAGTCCATGGGTTTCAACCCCAGCACCACGTGCACAATGAGGTGTCAGAGCAATGAAAGCCACACCAAAAAATATATAAAATTGACTCTCTCTCTCTCTCTCACTGTCCCATCTTAAAAAAAAAAAAACAGACTTGGGTTAAAATTTTAATAAAGGTTGAAGTCAAGGTGACACTATGCTAAGGAGGAAAGGACTATGGGCTGAGGGACGAAATTGTCATTGCAGAAGATTTGCCCTTGAGCATGCACATTCGAGACTGTTCATTCAGCCAAAAAAAACTCCAACACTCTCGCTCCCACGAAAGCTGCATAAAAACATGAGGACCAAGGAGCAGGGGCTGCCTGGTATTTACAAGCCCGCCTAAAGCATCAAGATAAGTGTGCCACGTGAATCCACGAGCACAACCAGGATCACTTCCTTTAAGGGGACACAGAATGGTGCAAGGAGGGAATTTCATGCAGAACTAAGGTTCCCCTCCCATATGGTTCAGGCTGGACGGCCGGGTCAAGGGCTCTGTACAGAAAGGAGCAACAGCTTCAAAAAGAGAGAACAGGTTCAGACTGCACAAAGGAGGTCGGAAGAGGCTGCTCAACACCAGACTCAGCTCCAGCTCTGCCCCCAGTCTCACCCTGCACCCTGAGGACCCTAAGCATCAATAGCTCAGTTCACCCTAAACCCCTGCTGGTGTCTGGGTGTGGTGCAGGTTCCAAAGTTCAAGCAAACAGTAGAGACTATACTTACTTTCCCAGAACAAGAAGAAATTGACTCAAGACAACACGTGAGAGGCTGGAGCGGTGGCTCAGCGGTTGGAGCGCTTGCCTGGCATGCATGAGGGCCCGGGTTCAAACCCAGCACCACATACACAACTAAGCCGACAAGAAACAAAGGCCAGATGGAAAAATAAAATTGATTCTCTCTTTTAAAAAAATGTGAAAGAGATTTTGCAAGCATTATGGACATGTGACTGACAAATAAAAATCGTATATAGTTCAGACGTACAGCATGATGTTTTGGTGTAAGTACTGATCTATCCCCTCACCTAGTTATCTTCTTCTTTGTCATGTTGAGGACACCTGAAAAACGTTCTCAGCAAATGTCCAGTGCATTGTTATCAACTGTAGTCTCCATGCTTATATCAGATCTGAACCCCAGCCCTGCCCTGGTCAACTCCACTCTATTCCCTACCAGAGCTAGAATTTTTATTTTTTTTTTATTTGCACACATGTGAAATCATGCAGCATTTTTGGTTCTGTGTATGGATTCTTTCTCTTAGCATAATGTCCTCAGGTTCATCCATGTGTCCCAAGTGAAAGGATTTTCCTCTTTTCTTAGGGATGAATAACATTATCTAGTATAGGTAGCCATTGATCTCTCAGTGGACACTTACGCTGCTTCCACCTCTTGGCTGCAATGTGCGTGGGAGTGCAGATATTTCTTCCAAACAGTGATTTTTTTTTAGAAAAAAATGTTTTTAGTTGTAGATGACAAAATATTCTTATTTTATTTATTTATTTTTATGCAGTGGTAAATACTGAACCCAGTGCTCTGCCACTGAGCTACATCTCCAGGCCCCAAACAGTGACTTTTATTTTTTTTAAGAGAGAGAGGAAGGGGTCGGAGTGGTGGCTCAGTGGTTATGGCACCTTGGCACTTGCCTGGCAGGATCAAGGACATGGGTTCAAAACTCTCATGAAAAACTAAATAAAATTGATTCTCTCTCTCATTGTCCCCCCTTCTCTTTTTTAGAGAGAGGGACAGTGAGAGAGAGAGAGAAAAAGAGAGAAACAATTTTTATTCAGTTTTTCATTTGCCTTTTGTTGCTCCAAGACTTCACTGTGGACGTGATGCTGGGGTTCAAACTCACATACTTGTGCATTCCGGGCAAGCAACATAGCAACTGAGCCACCACTCCAGCCCCCCTCGCTCTCTTTAAAAGAGAGAGAGAGAGAGAGAGAGAGAATCAATTTTATTTATTTTTCCATCCTTGTTTCTCCAACACTTAATAGTATATGTGGTGCTGGGGTTTGAACCTGGATCTTTGCACATGCCAGGATGCTGAGCCACCACTCTAGCCCCTCCAAACGGTGATTTTAATTGCTTGGAATCTACCCAGAAGTGGAGTTCGTTGGATCGTACGACAATTCTATTTTTAAGTTTTGAGGAGCTTCCATACTGCTTTCCTCAATGACTGCACCAATTTACAGTCCCACCCACTATGCACAAAGTTTCTTTTTTCTTAACATCTTTGCCAACATTTGTTATCTTTTGACGTTTTAAGAACAGCCATCCTCACAGGTATGACGTGAGACTTCACTTCAGTTTCAGTTGGCCTTTAATGATTAGTCATATCGAGCATTTTTCCAAATTCACCAATATTTGACAGTTTTCAGTATACTTATGTCTTTACT
Source organism: Aplodontia rufa (assembly GCA_004027875.1). Classification (NCBI taxonomy): domain Eukaryota; kingdom Metazoa; phylum Chordata; class Mammalia; order Rodentia; family Aplodontiidae; genus Aplodontia; species Aplodontia rufa. The sequence goes on from PVKS010035107.1 coordinate 12,636, forward strand.
CTTTGGTTAAATTTATCCCCTAAGTATTTTATTCTTTCAGTGCTATTGTAAATGGGATCATTAATTTACTTTTTATATAGTTCATTGTTCCTGTGATTGATATTTCATCTTACATACTTACTTAATTCATTTATTAGTTCTAAAGTTTTTTGTAGGAGTTTTTAGAATTTCCCACATATAAGATCATATCAATCAAAGTAGACAATTTTACTTCTTTCTTTTCAATTCAAATGGCTTTTCATTATTTTCCTTGACTATATTTTTGTGGAGGACTTTCAGAATTTGCTGGACTAAAAAAAATAAATCAGGGATTTAATGACTGTTAGAACTGCTCCACAAGAAATGCTAAAGAGGAGTTCTTCAAGCTGAAACAAAATGAGACTAATTGGTAGCATAAAACTCTATGTAAACATGAAAATCGCTGCTAAAGGAAAGCAGATGATCAAATTCAAAATACATCCCTTCCAACTCTGGCATAGTAAAGAGACAAAAGGGTTAAAGATAACTGCAGCTCTAATACTTTCCTCAGGGATACCCAGCATAAAACTACATAAACTGGATCATCAGTGAGCATGGAAAGTTGGGGAGAGTACAGAGATCAGTTTTTGTATACGATCCAAGTTATTATCAGCTTGAAACAGACTTTTACAGCTAAGTTTTTATATAAGGTTCGTGGTAATCACAAAGAAAAACAGGTAGTACATGCACCAGAAAATTCAGAAAAGTTTCAAAGCGTACCACTACAGGAAGTCTGCAATCACAGAGGAACACAGAATAGAGGAATGAAGAGTGAAGGGGTTACAGAACAGAGGAAAGCATTAACAAATGGCAGGAGGAGCATCTTACCTAGCAATAAGAGCTTTCAATGTTAACGGCACAGATATGTCAATGAAAAGACAGAGTGGCTGGGTGGATAGCACAAGGCCCACGGGTGCGCTGTCTGCAGAAACTCGCTCACCTTAGGAACACTCAGACTGCAAGCAGACAGCAAGCGTAGCTATCCTCGTATCCAACAAAATAGACTTTAAGTCAAAACCTGTCCCAAGTGACAAAGACGGTCATTACATAATGGTGCAGGGTGACTTCATCAAAGGGCTGTCACAATCACAAATATACATGCACCCAACACTGAAGCCCCTAAATGTACAAAGCGAGAACTAAAAGATCTGAAGGGAGGAACAGACAGTACAGTCACGCGGGCTCGGCAGTACCCCACTTCAGCCTCATCAGCAAGGACAACCCAGGCCGGAAGAACACCGTAGATCAAAGGGCAGCAGCAGACGCACCCAGCCTGTCCAGCCAACAGCAGCAACGTGCAGAGAACATTCTCCAGGATACAGGGCTCCAGGCCACTGAACAAGTCCTAACAAATTTCGATTTCAATAGATTGAAACAGTATCGTGTTCTTACCCCAGGGGCATGGAAGGAGAACTTAGTAACAGGAGAAAATTGAAATATTCACTAGCATAGGGAAATTAAGCAACACACTCCACTCCTGAACAACTGAAGAGTCGAAGAAGAATGGAAAGGGACATAAGGTATTTGGGGAGCGAAAAAAATGGAAACACGATGTGTTAACTCTTATGGAAATTCAGCAGAGCATGCTAACAGGAAGATGATCTACCAGATAAATGATGTGTGAAGATGAAAGATCTCAATAACCAAGGTGCACGCCTCAAAGAAATAGGAAAAAAGAACAAAATAAACAAAAAGAAAGAAAAGAGCAAATATCAGAGCAGACACAGATGGACTAGCGACTAGGAAATAATCGTAAGGATTAATGAAACTATTGTTTTGTTTTGTTTTTAAAGTTAATGTGAATTGACAAACTTCCAGCTAGGCTAAGAAAAAAAGAGATGAAAACTAAATAAATAAAAGCAGAAATGAAAGAGGAGGTCCTAAGAACTGATAGCATAGAAAGACAGGACTATAAAAGTCCACTACGAGCTAGCGTATACCAACATATTGGATAACCTAGAAGGAATGGAGAAATTCCTAGAAATCTACCCTGACCAGGAAACATTAATAGAAAAATCCGCACCCTCAGTACAGTAAGGAGACTCACTCAGTAATCCAAAACTTCCCAGCAAAAAATGGTCCAAGACCAGATGGTTTTAACGTGGAATTCTACCAAACATGTAAAGGACAATAAATAATTTTCACAAATTCTTCCAAAAATTGAAGAGGAAGGAACACTTTCAAACTTGGTTTACGGAGCATCACCTTGATAAGAAAGCCAGACAAGGACACTGCAAGAACAAAGGTTTGTTTTAACAAGTACTAAGTGAGGTCAGGAGCGGTGGCTCAGCGGTTGGAGCCCTTGCAGTGATTGCCTGGCATGCACAAGGACCCAGGTTCAAACCCCAGCACCACATACACAACCAAGTGTCAGAGAAACAGAGCCCAGATGGAAAAATGAAGTTGATTCTGTCTTTCTCTCTCTCTCTCTCTCACTCTCTCTCTCTTAAAAAAAAACTGTACTAAGTGTACATGTGAGCATGTATTAATGGCACATTTAACATGAAGTAACTGTACATGTTAAGGGGTCAGTGTTACATTGCAATGCGCATAAAGCATGCATGGATCAAGTCCAGCCTCCTTTCTCCACTCCCTGCTTCTCAGACCCTGGCAACCACAATTCTACATTCACATGCCCCCTGCCCCTTTTTTTCCATATATGAGAGAATATGCAGTACTTGCCTCTCTCTGTCTGGCTTATTTCACGTAACATAGTTCCATCCTTGTGGCAATGACAGAATTTCATTCTTCTTCATGACTGAATAATATTGCATTGTGTATATATGCCAAATTTTCTTTGTTCATTAGTTGACTCGCCTGGCTTGATTCTCTGTCTTAGCTATTGTGAATACTGCTGCAATAAGGCATAGAGCATGCAGGTATCTCTTGGGTGTGCTGATTTCATTTCCTTTGAATATATACCCAGAAGTGAGACAGCTTTGGAACATAAGGTAGATCTATTTTTAATTAAGGAACCTTTACACTGTTCTCCAAAATGGCTGTACTAACAGCTTATTAGAGTTCCCCTTTCTCCACATCTTCAACAACATCTATCTTGTTTTGTTGTTTTTTTGGAGTGCGTGTCTACGTGTGTTTTTTATTATTCATTCTAACTGGAGTGAGATAGCTCATTGTCATTTTGATTGACATTTCCATGATGTCTAATAAGTAAATGATGCATTCTTGGATTTGAAAATATTGGATAGGCTTAGAAGAATGTGGTGTGTGTGTGTGCGTGTGTGTGTGTGTGTGTGTGTGTGTGTGTTTGCATGTGGCAGTCCCAGGTCTATGTGGCCTAAGCTTTTTGAAGTCCAGAATTATAAATGCTAAACAACCCTTAGAAAAATATCATTTGAAGTTTCAGCCACTTATAATTCTTTCGTATTTAGATTTGTGAATTTTGAATAATTAATTATTCTAATTTTATGGATGTAGGTCCCTCTGAATGAAAATAGAATAAAAATTAAGTATTCAAAATTCACGGAACTAAACTGAGCATAAAAGAAATGTACGTGCTGTCCCTGCACTGATGTAAGAAGAACGTTGTACGAGGAAAGCCAGGACTGAAGGCAAATTGATCCCCAGAGTCAAAATTCCTGGGAGACAGCCAGAATTAAAGGCCAACCTCAGACTGCAAAGGCTGTGAAATTGGTAGGACCCAAATTAGGAGGTCCAGGGGATGAAAGAAACCAGGGGCTGAGCTCTAGGGGTGGTGAGTAGACAACTTGCAGGGCAGAGCAGGTGGCACCGGAAGCCTGGATCTAGCAGCCCAGGCTGGGAAGCGCTGGGGCAGGGGCGCCCCCCCCCGGGCGCCCCCCCCCTCCGCTGGCTGCTGGGGGCAGGGCCCCGTTGGCTGCTGCTGCTGGGGGCGGGGCCCCGGATGGTGGCGCTCCTGTCCCCTTCCCCACTCTCAGGATCCCTCCCTGATAAGGAGCCTCAGTTCTGGGTTGTGGGGCCTGGGCCCTGCTCCCTCTTCCCAAGCGGAGCTCTCCGGGTTCATTGCTGAGGGCAGCGGTGCAGTTCAGACGTGGAGAATCCTGCTTAGTGCCACAAGGCCGAGCCTAGCTCAGCTGCCAGGGTGATGGGAGTGATTCTTGCCTTGTGTGTAAACTGGAGCTCTTCCTTTGGGTTACCACCACCCTGTCCCCAGGGCAATCCCTTCTTACCTTGGGATGGCAGCCTCAGAGCAGCCTGGAGCTGACCTGGGGGTGGGAGTGAGAACATGGAGATGGCCCTCTCAGCTAGGCCCTAGTGACATCACCCTGCCTTTGCCTTTCCCACCATGGGGGTAGCAGTTAGGACAAAACTTCCAGCTTTCTGTGTGTGGTGGCCGGAGGTGGGTGGTGTTCAGAGAGGCTGCCAGGGCCATGTGCACCCCTGCCCCAGGTGAATGAATGGCCCTCCCACCAGTCACCTACCATGGGTCTGTCTCACGTCCATCTCAGCTCCAGGGAGGTGTTCTGGGCAAGCGGCTCACCTGGCCCCACCCTAGGACCCCACCTGCTTTAGATCCCTGAACTCAGACCTGGTGAAACCACCTTCAGCTGTGACTCAGAGGATCACGCTAGAGGGGCAGCAGAGCAAAACAGGATTATTTTCCTAACTGTGTGTTTTGATCAGTGTGCGTACATTCACCTCTTGAATTCTAGAAAGGATGAATTGACAGATGGAAAAGCCAGGATCAGAGATCTTGAGTCAAGACTTGCAGTCTAGTGACTTTCATATATATAGGTGTCCCTAGGACTACTCCCAGGAGAGACTGGGCACTTAGAAGTGACCTGGGCTAACCTAGAGTAACAAAGCAAGTCTTGCTTATCCCAGAGACCAACAGCGGAAGAGGCATCAGACAGGATTTGAACACAGGAGGATAGAAGTGACCTGTCACACTGCCCAGGGTGGGGTGGCCCAGTAGTCTCTGCTTCCAGCTTAGGTTCCCCTCCTCCAGGCGCCTGTCCTCATGGAGAAGCAGGCGACCCCAAAGAGCAGGGAGAGGAGCAGCCCCTTCCCCGGAGAGCCTTCTGTGTGCACAGGGCACAGCTCCAGGGCCTCATGCGGGTGGTGGAAGGCCCTGCAGTAGGTGCCACTGACCCAGACGGCCACGGGAATGGGAGCTGCCTCCCCACATGTGGGTCCAGCAATGAGGGTCTACTCCACAGACTCTCCCCACAGAGCCCTCCCACTGCCCCACAGAGACTTCCTCCCCTCCATTCAATATTGAACAATAAGACCTGGGGCATCCCCACCTCTAATCCCCAAAAAAGGCAGTGTCCCCTGTCAGTCCCTCCCAGCAAGGGACAACAGAGCCAGGGCCCTCAGGCCACCATCATCACTGCCCAAGGCACTGAAAAATAGAAAGTGTAAAATATTGCCAACCTCCAGTGAAAGCAAATAATTTATTTCTCTGGTTTGCTACCATCCAGCCAAATTATGTCAGTGCCACATTTTTTATTTCGTTGGACAAGCTCTGAACTTGGAAACACGATGAAGACCTGCAGTGAATGGACCCTAGATACAAAATAAATGGCAGAGAGGGGACAGACGCACACTGACATCCATGGACTGTTCAACTAGAGCATCGCTGTGCACCTAACAGCCTGCATTGGGTTTGCATGGTGCACCTGGTTTATAGCAAGCTCATAATCATGCAATGATTCCTCAAATCGCCACCAGTGTTCATGTTACACCACATGGCAAAATTATCCTGCTCAGTAATAATACGATTTTATTCCTTAAAATTCAACCATACTAAAAGACATTATTACACGTGTTTATAGGATATGACAAAGTCCTAACATTGAACTAACAGAGCTTACGCACGTGGGCTATTTAGAAGAGTTCACTTTAAAAAATAATTGTATCAGGGCCTGCAGCTCAGTGGTTGTGGTGCTTGCCTGGCATGCATAAGGTTCAAACGCCAGCACCACGTACACAAAGAAGTGTCAGGGCAACGAAAGTCACATGAAAAACTCAATAAGATTTATTTTCTCTCTCTCTCTCTCTCTCTCTCTTAAAAAAATAAATAAACCAAACTATTATTTTTTTCAAATGCACACTTTCTAAGATACTAAGGATTCATTTTATGCTTTATAAAGGCTAAAAAAGGCACGTTGCTTAAAATAGTTTTAAAATCTTACAAATTCATTACTTACATACAAAAATTGGCTAGTAGAATTACTACGGAAGGGGAAAGCTAACACCTGAATTGAGGAAAGTGTTCAGTTCATCAGTTTTGTGCAGAAGACGGTGGTGAACACCTGTACTCCCAGATACTCAAAGGATCACAAATTCGAAGCCAGTCTAGGCAGCTTGAGACTCTGTCTCAAAAGTCTCTTAAAAAGATAATTAAAAGCCTGGACATGTAGCTCAGTGGTAGAGCAACCCTGGGTTCCATCCCCAGTACTGAAGAATAATACCTGGTTCACATAACCGTAAAGCAATAAAAGTGCTCACTCATGTACCCAGCACTTCCTGAGGGGTCTGCTTTGGTGACGCTACACATTACCCAGGCTCACGAGTGCACTGTTCTTGCCTCGGTGAAACATATTTTAATGATGGCTGTTAAATATGTGACACCAGATTATCCATCGGTCACACAGTCACGGTCCCTTCGGTTAGAGGAGCACAGCTGACACCAGTGCTCTTTTAACCTGTGTCTGTGTTTAGGTTTCCTAACTATGAATTTTCTATCTTACTCCCTTACGATGTCATTAAATCATAAAAGATGGAATGTCATCATGGATGTCCTCTGATTTCTAGAGATCATATATAGTTTTTGTTTTTTAATTTTTTTTTAAAGAGAGAGGGACAGTGAGAGGAAGAGAGAAAGACAGCATCAATTTTATTTAGTTTTTCATGTGGCCTTTGTTACTCTGACACTTAGTTGTATACATGGTGCTGGGGTTTGAACCTGTGTCCTCTCACATGCCAGGCAAGCCTCTGTAACCACCGAGCCACCTCTCCAGCCCGATCATATATAGTTTTAGTAGTGTAACCCATGCAAGTGAGTTTAGTGATATCAGAATCTATTGGAATCAATTAGGAAGAATCTCATACATGAAAGTACCCTTTTTAAAAATTTGTTTGACATGGTCTTACATATTGGAGGGAATCGTTGTTACATATTCATGCATACATGGATATTGACAAAGTAGGTTAAGGCTGATCCTATTCCAGGATCTTCCTCCTTCATCCATCCCCTAATCTCATGTCTCCTCTGTAACACCCCCATACTATAATTGGAAATGAGCATATACCTGTATATTAATTATTGAAATTTCTGAGTCTCTCTGCCTGCCTGTGTATAGTTAGGCTTCTCATGGGAATCAAGTGTTCTCAACTGTACTGATAACCCCTTCATCCTTCCCACCCCTCCCTACTCCCTCCTTTCTCCCCCCACCTTCATAGTTATGGTTCCCCCAGCTTGGGAAATTTTGACTTTGGTGAGTTTATTAATTGAACTTAGCTAACTTTCATCCTATCTTAGGTTTTACTATAGCTTCCACATAGGAGAGAAAACATCTGGCCCTTGAGCCTCTGTGTTTGGGATATTTCACTTAGCATGATTTTTTCCATTTCTATCCATTAGCTTCAAATTTCATGATATTGTTCTAACAGCACAGTAGAACTCCATTACATATATATATATATATATATATATATATACATATACATATATATATATAT